>PTEX01000120.1:2404531-2436291 GCA_003342815.1 Eudromia elegans
GTGTCCTACGTGCTGGGTGCTCTGGTGCTCCTCTTCCCCCCCAGCTTGAGTGCTCATGCTGCCTGGAGGGCACTGCTGGGCATTGTTAGCCCAAAAAGTCACAGATCCTCAAGATGATGTCACAGTCTTCCTGATGCGGCAGTTAAGAGGTGTGAATGGTGCAGCAACAACATTGAGATAAGCATATCAACCGTTGTTCTTGGGCTGATATCAGTCTTGGGTTGATATCACAGTATCAATGATGTGGCAACAATGTCGAGACAAACATAGCCCAAAATAGTCTCTTACAGCAAGTAGTTTTATTGAATGTGCACTTTGATGCTCAGTTATGGTCAGAACTGTAGCAAACATTATTTTAAATATAGAAGGAAATGTAGTAGTGTGCTTAACTGCATCACCCTATTTTAGAAAAGGTACTATAAATAGAAACGAATGACATATTTGAACTGCCAGGCTAGTCTGCATATATTTTTCTCTAGTACCCAGTTTTCTGATTTTCCACATTTGCGTTCATGCCAGCCTTGGTCACCTTCTGAACTAAACTACTAAGTCCTTTCCAAGGCAAGATACAGACATAGAACCATAGGATCATAGATTGCTTAAGGTTGGAAGGGACTCTAGAGGCCATCCAGTCTAATTCCCCTGCGGGATGCAAGTCACAACTCCTGAAGGCTTCAATATGAATCAAGCAGAAATCTCTTTATTTGCGTTACAAAGTGGTATGTATACTATAATTATTGCAGAGTCAGCTTTGCATCAGCTCGACAGTTAATTTGATTGCTTACATACTACTGTTCACACGTGCACTAACATAATGATTGGCTAAAGGCATCTGTTCAGGCATCCTTCTCATTGGACTACAGGTGATCCAGTTGAGCTCCTCCATGCCCATATTTGGAGTTCCTGCTTTCCTGCTTGCTCCACAGTTTGAGTTCTTTCTTTGTTTTAAGTATCCTTCTAGACTTAAACAGTTTAAGTTCCTTGCTACTTTGGCCTCAGTGTCTTTACCTCTTTGTTCTGTGTCTTTACCTCTTTGTTCACAATATCTTTGTAGCCTTGCAGAATCAACACGGCCTGCAATTATGCCAAGACAGTCTGCAGTTATGCTAAGACAGCCTGCAGTTATGCTAAGAGAAGAGTGAGTTTTGATAGGCCATAAATCCATATTCTTCAAAAACCATTACTACACTCCCCTGCATATGCAGGGACACCAAGAGCATGTGGCACGCGATGGCATCCAGACAGGTTTGAAAATTTCTAGAGGAGACTCCACAACCTCTCTCAGCAACCTGTTCCAGTGTTCTGTCACCCTCACTGTCAAGAAACTTTTAAGTTCTTGTGGAACTTTTGATGCCTCAATTTGTCCATTCCCCCTAGTCCTATCACTGGCCACCACTGGGAAGAGGCCAGCCCCATCCTCCTCGCTCCCTCCCTTGAGGTTCTTATACACACTGATCAGGTCCCCTCTCAGTCTTCTCTTCTCCAGGCAGAAGAGGGCCAGATCTCTCAGCCTTTGCTTATG
Source organism: Eudromia elegans (assembly GCA_003342815.1). Taxonomy (NCBI): domain Eukaryota; kingdom Metazoa; phylum Chordata; class Aves; order Tinamiformes; family Tinamidae; genus Eudromia; species Eudromia elegans. Next base: position 2,406,054 of record PTEX01000120.1, read on the forward strand.
GGGCAGATGTTCCAGGCCCTTAATCATCTTTGTAGCCCTGCGCTGGACTCTCTCTAGCAGCTCCACATCCCTCTTGCACTGGGGAGCCCAGAACTGCACACAGTACTTGAGGTGCAGCCTCACCAGGACTATGTAGAGGGGGATGATCACCTCCCTCAACCTGCTGGAGACGCTCTGCTTAATGCATCGCAAGATCCCATTGGTCTTCTTGGTCACTTGTCGTCCACCATGACACCCAGATCCCTCTCTGCAGGGCTGCTCTCCAGGTCAGTCCCTAGCCTGTAAGGGTGTATCCAGAGGATAGTTCACTCCAAAAACAGCAATAAGGGGAAAAAAAAAAAAGTGCGTGCTTTATACCTAGCTGGTGTCTAACATTACCCTGTATTACTTTGTACTCTCAGATCTTTCCATAAAATCACAGAATCACAGAAGTGGTTAGAAGGCACATCTGAAGAACATATAGTCTAAAAGCCCTGTTCAAAGCAGAATCAACTAGATGAGAATACCTGGAACTGTGTCCAGAAGGATTTGGAAGGTGTCTAAGAACGGAGACTCCACAACCACCACAGGCAACCTGTTCAACCACCCTCTCAGTAAAGTAGTAGTAATAATAATAATAATAATAATAATATCTGTATTTCAGTTTGTGTCCTCTGCCTGTTGCTCTGCCCCTGGACATGACTGAGAACTGTCTGTCTCCATCTTTTTTTTATTTACTGCCCCATATCATCTACTATTGCAAATTGATTAGAGCCCCCTCTCAAGCCCTTCTCTCAGGAAGAAGGAAAAAAACAATCACCTTCGTGGTCCCTTGCTGGACTCATTCCAGCATGTCCATGTCTCTCTTGTATTGGCTTGTCTACCAGAACTTCCTCAAGGCACTTTTCTGCAAAACTACTTCCTAGCCAAGCTGCTCTCGGTGTCATGTTAAACCTCTCTTCCCGGCTGACATTCTTCTAAGTGATTTTAAACAAGAAAAAAAAAAAAAGGTTTTTTTTAATTTTTTTTTTATTTTTTTAATTACAGTAATAGCAGGGAAGATCCAAATTAATCAGTATTCAACAGGGGCATGACTAGATGTTCACTTCGTAGAATACTAGTACTGAGTAGTGCTGAGACATAAAGAAGGTGCTAAAAGATGCTTCACAATTTTGTATTAAAAATGGAAAGTTTCTTTGTGTTTTGCCAATAAAATTCACAGTGTGCAAAAAGTATCCATCATTGAGGAAAGTTACAGTTCTTTAGAAAGTGTTTTTGGCTGTGGAATATTGTTAAGGGAGTTTACCTGACAAAGAGCAGATTTACATTTGGAAAAAATCTGTGCTAGAATGTACTGTAGTGAAAGGTGTTGAGAGGAGAGAGGTTTAGTATCGTGTTTCAGGGCTGTATTTGAAAGTAGCTTTTCCAATATGTAGGTGGAAATTACTTTACATGCTGATCTAGCCAAATAAGTTATATCCAAGATATAGCAGTGGCTTGTGGAAATATTGTTCTCTGTAAATAGTTTGTAATTCTGGACGAATGACTGCTGTTAGACAGTAGTGACTTCTGGTAGAGAATTCAGCTGCCAAGTACCCATACCTATTAACCACTTAGCTATAGGTGGACCTCACAGTCCAGTTGCACCTGTCTTGAGACCTCAGTTGTGATTCCTCAGGTTCCTGCTTTGGATCTCTAAAGTCTTAGTACATAAGATTACAATTTTATTATGTTTCTTCAGATGTCACACGATGGTTATGGCAAAATGAATGGCCTTGCACCAAATTTTTGAGCACATCATTGTTTTTCTCACTGATAAGAGAAATCATAAATTTCTTTGTGATTTCTTTACTTATTTTTTACAAGCCAACTATTGCTATCTGCTGTCTTCCAGAACATACATGAAAGAATTCCTTTATTGTTTTTCAAGCAAATGGAGCTCTCTTTGTTTGACCCCAGGATGTTTCTCTCGCATTGCATTATTCAGCATTTCAGCCTTACTTTGTTTTAAAGGTCACAGCCATGTAAAGCAGGATGCATTTATTTTAAGAAAAGCTTCTGCTGAATTCTATCCTCCTTGTCAGTTGAGATTTCTGATTTAAAGGTGGGATAATGAATTTACTCCACAGAATTAATATATGACCAAGATTTATTTTCATTAGTGTACTGTAAATTTTCTAAGATATTGTGAAAATTGTCTTTATTTTTATTTGACAGCAATGAATTTCAGTAAAATGTTGATTGCATAATTACCAACATCTTGTAGGAATTTCATCCCTCATTTAGAGATAACGTGGAAATAAATGTCTCATGTAGGAGTGAGCCACAATAAGGCAATATTGCCATTCAATCAGAACACTAGGTTGATATAAATATTGTATGCAATTCCAAATAAAAAACCCACAGAATTTCATTTTACAGACAGTTCTAAATGTTGCATGCTAAAAAAAAAAAAAAAAAACCCAAACAAACTAACACAAAGACCTGTTTTAACCTAGATACCTATGTGTAAACATAACCTGTAAATCCTCAGTTTGAGACTCTCATATTTTTTTTTTTGATTCTGAATTAACTGACATTTCCATTTTTAAATTTATAATCATAATTAAACTCATATATTTACCCACAAAATCTTGTTAATGGCGAAAAAGAAACAGATCTTATATATAAAGTCAAGATTAAATAGTCTAATCATACATTCATTATTATCCTAGATTACCTAAATAAATAAATAAATGAAATGGGAATGAGTTCCTCCATACAGAGTCTGTAGCTATTTTCCCAGAAACTGACTTTTCCCAGAAAAGTTATGCAGGCCTATTGAAAGTATTAGAAACTCAAGTGAGACTTTTTGTGTGTGTGTGTGTGGAGCAGAAGAAAGGTGAGGAGGAGTTGTTTTGTTTCCAGTGGAGCAAATTATTTAGCTGTAAGGTGTAGAATTAAATATATATGGAATGAAATACATATATCGTGGTGAAGGTAAAAATAATTTAGGGGAGGAAAATTACAATTGAAATGATGATACAAGACTGAATATCACCAAGTTTATCACCAAGTAGAAGCTGATCCCTGATACTGCAATTACTAAAAACTTAGTCAAGAGAGAAAGCAAGCCACAATTTAGCAAAATTGCTAAGTCATATTAAAAATATAAAGATCTTGTTTTATTTAAAATACTTAAAATACTCCTAGATAACAAAATTCTTACTTCTGTCAGATTCAAACTTGTAATATTTGTAGTTATAAGTCCACCATGTGGCTAGTATCATTGATTTCCACAGATGAGCCAAAGAGTTGTTTTCTGTCATAATGGAAGCACTAATTTAATTTCAGCTTAAATCATAACATAACGCGGAGTTTCAAAACCCACTCACAAGACCAGTCAAGCAAAAGCTAGTCAAAAAGTTAGTCCTCAGAAAAAGTTCTGAGAAATAAGAATGAAATCAAAAAACCAAAAATGCATCCAAGTCTATATGATCTGATTCCATGAATGAACTAGAAGGAACAGTACCAATAGTTGGAGGAACAAGTCCTTTAAAAAACTGAGCAAGCAATTATGTTTTAAGCAGTACAATGGAAATAAGGTGAGTAAAAGCAACAAGTTAGCAGTCACAAACCCTTTTAAGGAACATAAGTTAAAACAGCTTATATACTCAGCAGTCCAGTATTTAGTAGTGGTTTTAACCTACTGTTTTTACACTCAGCTGAGTGGGACTTATCGAAACATGCCTATGTTTGCTTTTAATACCTTAAGTTTGAATCTGGATTTAATTTTCCTGATACAAAGCTTACGGGAATTCTGAAACAAGTCTTTTTTTTGTTTGTTTTTTTCTCTGTTTAATTGAGTAATAATAATAATAATAATAAAAGACTATCTCTACCAGTTCACTACTTAGTAGTAACAGTGAACAATTATTATTTATACTTCTGTAAAATGATGTTGTAAAAAAATGCTGTTGACTTCAAAATGCCTTTGCAGAAAACCAAGTGTTCACCTAATATTCCTTTGTTTTCTAAAGCAATTGTAAATGTTTTAGAATGGCAATAAGATGATTTGATATGGAACTGAGCTGGTCAAATATTTTAGTGAAAAACATATTTATTTATTTATTTATTTTTAATACTGAAAACATTAACAATGACAACATGATCATATATTTAGTCTCTGGGAATATTTTTTCCTTTATTCTTATCAAAATATTTTTCAAAAAATGCCCTTCCTGAAGCTACAGTTTTGTGGAGTTCCCTTCTTCCTATCTCATCTATTCCATGCTAATATCACTTGTTATGAAGGACAGGTTCTCCTCCTGTCTATTTCTAGTTTTTCAACTCATTCCTATATAAGCATATGCTTTTACTAACAGTAAAAAGATGATACAGCAGCAAATTAGTGAATAAATTTGCAGTTCACCATCATTCAATATTAATTTCCTGTATTAATATACTTTGTGTGGGATTCATTTATATAAATTTCAGCCAGTCAATCAAGAATATCTTCATTGCCAGTCCAATAAATAGATAACTCAAAATTACAATTCACTTCAGTGTAGAACAAGAGTCTAAGGTAAGTCATGTCAATAAAAAAAAGTCTTTTTTTCTTTTCCAGTATTATCTGAAATGTCCTGGTATGTTCTGCCTAGTATCTTCAATCTGTTCTTAGTATATATATAGTAGATATCCTTCTAGATATTCCTAATATCCTCCAATACAATGTCTCTCTGAACACAAAATGGATCTAAAGCACAGTGAAGCTACGCAAAAATTCAGTTAAAGACACTGCTTATTTCCAGATCAGCAAATGAAAGCCAGGATAGTTATCCCGTAAGATTACACATGCCTCGAAGTGCCTTTCTATGGGCTGCTATATCCCACCCTCGTGTCCACCTGTGCCTCCTTTGGGTTACAGGTCCATATTGGATATTATAGGTACATATACATAAAGGAATCTTTTTGATTCAAGGTGTAGGTTTCATGCTTTATCAGTAAAGATCCTGTATCTTTCCTGATAATTTTGGCTTTTTTGTAGGTTTGCATCTAAATAAATATTCCAGAATAAAATATTGCCCAAATATAGAAAGAAATAACGTTTTACTCTCACAGTATTTCTGGTTATCTTGTGTTCCTGGAGAGCTTGACACAGCAAATTACAAAGTCAAATGGTTATATAAATCTGTTTAAAAATATATAAAATGTAGTTACATTAACAAGAAGCTAAAATTTGTGTTTAATGTTTATGACAATATTTGTAAACTAAACAGCCAAACTTGGCAGCCTTGCACATGTTTCCATTTTATTTTGACTATTGACAAGTACAAGAAATATGTGTCTTCTTATTTCATTTCTTTGCTCTATTCTCATGAGCAAAGGCTGAGAGAGCTGGGCCTCTTCAGCCTGGAGAAGGCTGAGAGGGGACCTGATTAATGTATATAAATATCTCAAGACAGGGAGTGAGGAGGAGGGGGCTGGCCTCTTCTCAGTGGTGGCCAGTGATAGAACTAGGGGAAACGGCCACAAACTGAGGCACCAAAAGTTCCACAGGAACTTGAGGAAGAATTTCTTAACGGTGAGGGTGACAGAGCACTGGAACAGGCTGCCCAGAGAGGTGGTGGAGTCTCCTTCTCTGGAGATCTTCAAACCCCACCTGGACACCACCCTGTGCCACATGCTGTAGGTGACCCTGCATGTGCAGGGGGGTTGGACTAGATGACCTCTAGAGGTCCCTTCCAACCTTAAGCATTCTTTGATTCTATGATTCATACCAAACATCGGGTTTGCCAGAAGCAGCATTAATAATTTATTCCTATTTATGATAAATAGGGAAGTAAAAACTAGAAAGAAAACTATTTAAAAGAAAAGAAAGTGATAATCATGAAGTGGAAGTATTGTAGAAAAGATTCCATTAGATTAACATAACAGTGTATTAAAAATTAGAATTCAAATCAGATTGACATGGTGTCTGACTGAAAGAAAGCATGATTTGAATGCAAAGGTGTGTTTTTTGTACTATTACATTTGCAAGTTTCTTCATGCAACTTGTATTTCTAGGCTGAACAATTGGCATACTCCTTCCTTTCTGAATAGCAGTAAAGCTGCTCAGGATGGCATGAGTTTTATATTCAGTTTTTCAAGCACTGGAACCAGTATTAGGTTTCTGTGCTTGTCTTTGCACCATCTTTTACACTAAATTCTTACTGCTCTCTACTTGTAAAGCATTCGACTGGGCAAAGTATATTATCTAACAGAATAATTCAAATGAATCAAGCATACTTGGTACAAAAGAGGAAGAAATGTATCAAGAAACTCAGGTGAATTATGGTTATCTTTTGCAAAATGAAATTACAAAGAAGACTTCAGTCAAAAGAAAACTGAAAAATGACCAATTCAACAGTTTATTTCTAAGAACATCATTGTGCAATGACCTCTTAGAGAAATATTCTCTGTTAAGAATTTGTCCTATAAAAACAGTATCCAACTGATATATTTAAAAAAATCTGAAAATACAGATTGTAATCAAGAGTAATACTTAGTGACTTGATTATGGGAGTTGACATAGTTTGAGATTGTTCTCAGATTGCTAGTTTGAATTGACATTTGATCATATTTGGTGACTATATTATAAAATAAAGATATATCAATTTCAGTTTTCCAAGCCGTATTTGATTTTTACCAGGGATATCAGACCACAGCTACCATAAAATCTGTAAAGAAAAAAAAAGTATCTAATGATCTTCAAAGTTTATTTCTGTTTACATTTGCATAATAATTTAATGTGGCAAAAACTAATTTAGTCATTGGAAGTGCAATTCTACATGGTGGATAAGAATATAAGAATGCTGAAACTTTACCAGGCTATGAGTTACAATCATCATTTTTATTTTATGTGTTTTTCCTTTCACTTGGGAAATAAAGCCCTTTATATATATATATATATATATATAGTAGGAAGTGATCCTAAATTTCTAGCAGGTAATTTCAATGAAATTTCCCTCCAGTTTCATTGCTATATACTCCACAAGGATTGTCATGAAATTAGGTTATTTAGCAAGTCCTTCTCCATTTGTTTCTTAGTCTGGGTGTTCTTTGAACTGTCATAACTTATGCAGTGGTTAATCAAACACATTAGATGGCAAACAACACTTTCTCTGAGATTATTAAAGAAAAGTATAGGTTAAATTTCCAATATTTTAGGCATATTTTAAAAAAATATAGTCATAATTGACACCCTGTAGTTCCCTTCAATATGTCACAAAGCAAATAATTCAAGCAGAGAGTATGTCTCTGCTTGAAATAATTTAGTTCATTATGGATCATTAATAGTGTGATTACAGCTCATACTTGAAGCCTGACATTTGGAATTTCATTGCTGTGTCATCTTTAAGAAAATTTCCTCATAATCTCTCAGCATGTTTATCATTGTATATCACAGTTCATCACTATATCACTTAACTATAAAATGTGCTTATGTCCTGTATGCTACTGGTTTTCTTAAGCTCATTCAAAGAATGAGGCTGTGTAGCAGACATGTGTGAGGTAACTCATTCTTTTTCCTTATTTTCTTTATTTTTGGAATGTAAGTTCATTCAAGTATTCCAACTCTCCATCAGAGATTTTTTTTTCTGTTTGCCTTCCCAAGAAAACATACAACTGTACCTTGCACACGCACAGCGCATGCCTCTTTGTCTGCCATGACCTTCTCTCTCTGTTCCCACTCTCCCTCAGTCACCTCTCAAAAAAATAAATGCCTGGCTGGAACAACTGTGTTATAGTCACGTTTGCATGGAAATCAAAGAATAATTTTGGGACACCAACTAGGGATAAGGAATAAATCTCCAAAACCAAACCTCACCTGACCTTGTGTCCTTCACTGTGTCACAGCTGCAGCCCTTTCCCAGGCAGCTCTAATGGGGCTCCTGATGCCTCCCCCATCCACCTCACACCATGTGGAACCATCTGACCCCCTATGACCAGCCCCAGGTGGATGGTGCCTCCACCAGCAGGGTCCTGCTGCCCAAATCCTGCTGTATGTACCCCGTACAGGAACCATATGAACAAAATATGAGCAAAACATGCAGTCCTGTTTTCCTCTTTGCCTCTTTAGATAGGATTGGACTTGAAATTCTTCATCACGAAGGTTGAGGTAACATCACTGCCAGTAGATTGAGCTTGGAGCACTTAGTGTAGCAGTTTTCCCCTCGGGTGACTGCAAGGAGGATACCTGGACAGACTGAGTTGAGATAAAATGTCCCAAGAGGAAGCAACTTTTCTTTGTGCAGTGCTAGGTGTGAAGAAGAATGGGTGATAAGTGAAACTTTAGAAAGTGAAACCTTACCTTGTAGGTGGAAAAGGCTCCAAAAGGGCTCCAGGATGTGAGCAAAGAATACTGAATGTCTGCGATTTCAAATATGCTCCACTTTGACTCATACTATACCCTTGTGCAGCTTAAAGCTCATAGTTTAGCAGCCTTTAGTCTAAAACTGTAATGAATTTTACAGTTGGCTCTTTACAGTTTTTACAGTTGGCTGGGAAATCATCAGTATATCTGATACTTCACAAATACAAATAATATTGTACCTAGCCCAATTGGCTTTGAAGTCTTTACCTAAAGAAATTACTTATCCAGATTACTACTGAATTGGGATAAATAAATTTTCTTCACTGGACCAGAAATTTGCTTAGCGTGCTTGCTGGAATAAATTTATGTGGATCCTGTCTACGTTTCTGAGTGTAGAAAAACATCTGAGACAGGGATGTATGCAATGTTTATCAAGAAATGGGAATCCATCGAGCATACCTTGCCAAGTCTATGGATATCAGCCCAAACCCGTGCTATCTGGCAGACTGAGTGACGCTATTTCTAGACAAAGTAGAGATCTCCAAACTCATTAGTAGGAGTTGGTCATTGCCATTTCATTCTGCAATATCCATTTTTCACAATCAAATAAATCAGTGTACACAGCCAAAGCCAAGACAGCGGAGTTTGCAACATAGTCGTATACCTTCACACAAGCTTTTTTTCCCGTGTTCATTTGCAGTTCAAGTCTTCTCTGGAATGTTTAGACTATTAACACTTAATTAGAAAAAAAAACATCAAAAATCATCAATAATATTTGTTAAATGAATTGATAGTTAATGTTTGATATAACAAAAACCAATGGACCAATGGATGCAAAAAGACTGCTGAGGTTAGCAGACTAAGAAGATTATTTTTCCAGGAACGTTCTGGATATATATCACCATGACAAAATTTCATTTGTCAAAGATGTTGTAGTAGTCAAACCATTGTATGATAAAGTCTTAATGGTTATGTTATGCAGAAAGAATTTGGATGTGGGGATCCAGGGTGAAGTCCAAACAAAATATGACATCCATTTTCTCCTTTCTCTCTTTAAAGCTCCTTAGCAATTTTGAGTAGCATCTACCCTTATACGATATTAAGTGAGGATTAACAAGTAGTGCTAGAGTCTCTCTGAATTTTTATAAGGAGATTTTATATTTTAACATGCAACTTATTCAGGCTTGAGATTCTGTAAGAATCTTAGATTTCATTAGAAGGATGAAGTTTTAGTATTGTGACTCAGTTGAAGTGTGTCAAGGGCATTCTGAAAACCAAGAAAAAAAAAAGCTGCAAAATAGCCTCATCTCTCAATGCATAATTTAAATGAAAAACAAAAAAAAACAAAAACAAAAAAAAAAAAAAGATGAAGACTCAGCATTTCTGATATTGATAATACTGATAAATACTGATAATATTGATAATACTGATATAAAATACTGATAAATACTGATATCTTTCACTTTTCTTCTTTTTCCAAAACCTTGGGGAGCAAAATCTAGGTTCTTTTGCATGTTGGGAGACACTGCTATAAGCCCAATTCAATTTCTCTCACAAACAGTAGTGATTTCTATTCAAATACGTTTTTACTCCATATACCATCTCATTTGTCTCTTTATGTGGGTGATTTGCTTCAGCCAGTTGCTTCAAAAACACTCCCTCTGTTCTTCATCCTAATTTCAACTAGAAGTATGTTTCTATAAAATGCAAAAGTGAGGAAGAGGGTTTGTTTTGTTTTGTTTTGTTTTCCTAGCTTCTATAGATTTGCCTGGAATATTCAGAGAAACAGAATATCTTATTTTTATTACATGAGATAGTTTTATTTACTTACTCTTTATATCTTTAGCTTGTCTGTCAAACTATCAAAAGCTGTCAGTACTATCAGTCCTCCAAAAATAGTCTTATAAAGCTGTAAATTTTATGGAGCTTTATGAAGTGTAACTGAACTCATTTAAATACTGGCAGTTCAAAGTTCTTAAAATGCTATTTAAAATGAGATGATTATTAGTTATAATCACATCTGATTTGCAGGCATAATCTTAACATAGTATATTTTATTAGTTTAGCATGTTAAGCCAGGTTATAAAACCAAAGAAACACAGTCTGGGAAGATTATACTCTCAGAATTGAGTCTTTACAATCTCTAGGCTGCACTGCATTGACAGTCACTCAAATGCACATCTTCTGTCATTCTTCTGTCATATAATTTACTGTGGATATATAGTCCTAAGCCAAAGGAAATATTTAAATTGCTGTTTAGAGCTGCAGATGTGGCAACACAATAATTCATGCAATTTATGCATCCATGTTTTAAGTGTCAGGCAAATGCACAGACCAAATGAATTTATAACTTCTAATCATATGGAATGACATGATCACACCTTTGGGTTACTTTGCAAGATGCAGCACAGAAAAAGACACACATTATTTCACGATTGTTATGTTCAGTATATCATTTTCTTGTAACTTACGATATTATCATAAAGAAAACTGCCTAGGAGAGAAAGAAAAGAAAAAAAAGGTAAGAGAAGTCACTGTGTGTCTTAGGACTGCTGATTACTGCCAACTGCATACTGGACCAAAAGTATAATTAGGAGGTCCAGATCTGATTCTTTTAATCTACTCAGCTCTTTCTTGACCATGTCTGGAGTACTGTACCCAGTTTTACAATCCCCTAGAAGAGAAGAAGACATTAACAGACTACCGTGGATCAAGCGGCAGTGTACCTCCATGGGCTGCAGCATATAGCATACAAGAAGATGCAGAGAATAGGTTAATTCAGACAACAGAAGAGAAGAGTGAGAAGGATCTTACTGTTGTTTACATCTACCCTTTGAGAAAGTATGAAGAGGGTGTAGCCAGATTCTTCTTGGAGGATCCTGAGTATGGGAAAAATGCAGTGAACACAGGTTGAAACAACAACAACAAAGAATTAATTATTAAAAAAGAAAACAGAAATACTTCATCTCTGCCATTGTGGTCAGATACTGGAACATGTTGCCCAAGGAATGTGTGGAACTTCCGTCGCACTCTACTCATGACTCAGCTGCACAAGAGCAGCCTGTCCAAATGAGTCTTTTTTGATCAGGGAGTAAGCTGAGAGGAGATACATGGATTCTTTCCTACCTAAATTATTCTATGAGTCAATGATTTTACTATTAGCATGAATTAATAGAACTTTGAGACAAGGAAACACACGCAGCATGGGGAATAAACAAGCGGAATTGGAGATGCTTGTGCGATTGCAGTGCCACGACCTCATTGTCAAAACTGAGATGTGGTGGGACAGCTCTCATGACTGGGCTGTGGCCATGGAGGGCTTTAGGCTCTTCGGGAGGGACAGGCCAGGAAGGCGAGGTGGTAGAGTCACTCTTTACATGAGAGAGAAGCTGGAGTGTATGGAGCTTGGCATAGAAGAGGATGGAGCACAAGTCGAGAGCCTGTGGGTGAGGATCAAAGGGCAAGGCAACAGGGGCAACAGTGGGTGTTTACTACAGGCCCCCCAACTAGGGTGAGGAGGTGGACAAGGCCTTCTACAGGCAAATGCGAGAAGTCTCGCGATCGCAGGCCCTGGTCCTTGTCAGGGACTTTAACCACCCTGATGTCTGCTGGGATGATCACACAGCTGGGAGCAGACAGTCCAGGAGGTTCCTGCAGAGCATTGCAGATAACTTTCTGATGCAGGTGATTGAAGAGCTGACAAGGGCGGGGGTACTGCTAGACCTGATCCTAACCAACAGAGATGGTCTAGTGGGAAATGTGAGTGGGCAGTCTTGGATGCAGTGACCATGAGATGTTGGAATTCACAATCCTGAATGGAGGGAGCTGGGCAAGAAGTAGTATTGCTACCCTGGACTTCAAGAAATCCAATTTTGACCTCCTCAGGGAGCTCCTTGGAGAAATCCCCTGGACCAGCGTCCTAGAAGGAAAGGGCGTCCAGGAGAGCTGGCTTATCTTCAAGCGCCACTTTCTCCAAGCCCAGGATCAGTGTATTCCTACCAGTAAAAAGTCAAGCAAGAGGGGCAAGAGACCTGTGTGGATGGGAAAGGAACTGCTAGGCAAACTTAATGAGAAGAGGAGTACATATGTAACGTGGAAGAAGGGTCAAGTCACATGGGAACAATATAGGAACACTGTCAGGGAATGCAAGGGTGTGACGAGGAAGGCCAAGGCCCGCTTGGAATTAGAAGTAGTGAGAGATGTCAAGGATAACAGGAAGGGCTTCTACAAATACATCAACAGCAAGAGGAAGAGTAGAGAAAATGTCAGTCTGTTGTTGAATGGGGAGGGTGTGTTGGTGACGGAGGATGTGGAGAAAGCAGAGTTACTAAATGCCTTCTTTGCCTCAGTCTTCTCTGCTAAGGCTGGTCCCCAGGAACTACAGAGCCCAGATAGGGCTGACAGCTCTCAAGAGCAGCCCTTTAGTATCCCAAACCCTAGGAAAAAGAGAAGAGACTGAGCGAGGTAGACCTGTCCCGGGTAGAGGAAGATTCGATCAGAGAGCACCTGAGGAAACTCAGCTCCCACAAATCCATGGGCCCCGATGGGATGCACCCCAGAGTTCTGTGTGAGCTGGCGGATGTCGTAGCTAAGCCGCTCTCCATCATCTTTGAAAGGTCCTGGAGAATGGGGGAGGTGCCGGAGGACTGTAGGAAAGGCAATGTCACCCCGGTCTTCAAAAAAGGCAAGAAGGAGGAGCCGGGCAACTACAGGCTGGTGAGCCTGACCTCTGTCCCTGGGAAGGTGATGGAGCAGGTCATCCTGACTGCTGTTTCCAGGCACATGAAGGAGAAGAAGGTGCTCAGGAGTAGCCAGCATGGGTTCACCAAGGGGAGATCATGCTTGACTAACCTGATAGCCTTCTACGATGGGGTGACTAGATGGATAGATGAGGGCAGAGCAGTGGATGTCATCTATCTGGATTTCAGCAAGGCTTTTGACATCATTCCTCACAACATCCTGCTGGGCAAGCTTCGGAAGTGTGGGATAGATGAGTGGACAGTGAGGTGGATTAGGAATTGGCTGAATGACAGGGCCCAGAGAGTGGTAATCAGCGGTGCCAAGTCCAGCTGGAGGCCTGTGGTTAGTGGTGTCCCCCAGGGGTCAGTCCTCGGTCTGATCCTGTTCAACATATTCATTAACAACCTGGATGAAGGGATGGAGTGCTCCCTTAGCAAGTTTGCTAACGATACGAAACTGAGAGGAGTAGCTGATAGCCCTGAGGGCTGCACTGCCATCCAGAGGGACTTGGACAGACTGGACAATTGGGCAGTGAGAAATCTCATGAAGTTCAACAAGGGCAAGTGTAGGGTCCTGCACCTGGGGAGGAATAACCCTAGACATGCCTACAGGCTGAGGACCGACCTCCTGGAGAGCAGCCCCGCAGAGAGGGACCTGAGCGTCATGGTGGACAACAAGTTGACCATGAGGCAGCAGTGTGCTCTTGTGGCCAAGAAGACCAATGGGATCTTGGGACGCAATAAGAAGAGAGTCTCCAGCAGGTGGAGGGAGGTGATTCTGCCCCTCTACTCAGCCCTGGTGAGGCTGCACCTTGAGTACTGTGTGCAGTTCAGGGCTCCCCAGTGCAAAAGGGATGTGGAGCTGCTAGAGAGAGTCCAGTGCAGGGCTACAAAGATGATTAAGGACCTGGAACATCTGCCCTATGAGCAAAGGCTGAGAGATCTGGCCCTGTTCAGCCTGGAGAAGAGAAGGCTGAGAGGGGACCTCATCAGTGTCCCTCAAGGGAGGGAGAGAGGAGGATGGGGCTGGCCTCTTCTCAGTGGTGGCCAGTGACAGAACTAGAGGAAATGGGCGCAAATTGAGGCACCAAAAGTTCCACAGGAACTTGCGAAGGAATTTATTGACAGTGAGGGTGACAGAGCACTGGAATAGGTTGCTCAGAGAGGTGGTGGATTCTCCTTCTCTGGAGATCTTCAAAACCCTCTTGGACACAATCCTGTGCCACATGCTGTAGGTGACCCTGCGTGTGCAGGGCGTTTGGACTAGATGATCTCTAGAGGTCCCTTCCAAACTTAAGCATGCTATGATTCTATGAAATGTCAGATTTTAAATAAGGATATTAAAAAAAAAAAAAAGAAATCCTACAGTAAATCTCTAGTGGAACAATTCAGAAAAAGGAAAAAAATAAGAACTAACCATTATAAAATGAACTTAGTGGATTATGTTATAAATTACCATTTTCAGGTATCTCAAAGCTATACTATATGCTGTCTTTTTAGGAAGGTAACATCACAGTCATTCCAAGATATTATTTACTGAAACTTGAGAAAAAGCTAAAGTATTTTTCTGGTAGAGTATTCTACTAAGCTTCCCGATAAGGGAAGGATGTTATCTTTGTCTTCTCCAGATCCTGTTTTAAGAGATTCCCTCTAAAGGGATACCCTCTAAAGATATAAAGAGATACCCTCTAAAATTCAAAAGTAATGATATTTAGTAACTGATAAGATATCTACAGCGCTCCCTTTCATTCCCACATGCTGAACAGGGTAGTGCTCCCCTTTCCTCCTTAACATTGGAGAGTTTAAAAATCTGATACTCTTAATGTTAAGATTCCTACTAGATTTTTAGACAAAATTCCCTAAAAATTAACACTCATTGGAAAAGGTAGAAATGTTGCACAGTGAAATCAAGTCCTCTGACATTCTACTGTAATCCATCTTCTGTCATTTCTGCTTGGTTCATTCTCCGGATAATGCTTGGAATAAATGAAAAACTGCAGAGTTAGCATAGCATTTGTGTGACAAATGTTTCTTTTCATAATGATTCTAGAATGTGTAGTGGCAGACTTACGAATAATACAGACACCTAGAAAATGCTCTGAATAGCTCTGATGTTACTTCATAGACGAATTTTGAACACATTTGCTTAGAGGGGGAAGATTGCAGGGTGTCAAATAAAACTAAGCATGTAATACAGGAAAGATAAATCAAAGACATAGTTTCTGTCAACCTTGTTTGGCTAGGAAATACATTTGTCAGATGACAAACGGTTTCAATATACAGTGATATAACTTGCATTAACAGTAAGCAGAAGTAATAGTAGGGAGTCAGGACATGCTTTGGGACATTTTTCAGGACCCTTCCCCGACCAATGGGAAGGGACTCTGTTAAAAAAATTACCCCAATGAAATATTTGACCCTGAAAACTGATATTTAGAGGGCAAATCATGCAAAATATGTTATCTAAGCATGATGGAAATGTTTAGGAAGGAATCTTGAGAAAATACTAAGGAAAAAATTTCAAGTAGAACTTAGCTCTGTGAGGGTTTTATTCCTCTTTCTATCTCTGTTTCCATTTTTGTATTCCAATACCTTACCTATCACTTTAGTAGATAAAAACCTGTGCTGTGCTCCTTTGATAGAAGCAGTTTTGGGATATAGGTTACATACATGGTGTCAGATAATTTCTTTCTACAGTTCATTGGTCCCTGATTAACCAAAATGTGTATTAACAGGTTATTTCTTTAAACAAATATGTTTCTTCTAGGATTACATCTGTTTGGGCTTCTTTGGACAGTTTTCTGAAAGTACCTTAAGCAACAGACATCAGGTCTACAAATAAATAAATAAATAGCAAAAGCAACAGGTTTAGCAAACTCCAGATCAAATTATACAAGTTTTCATCTCATTTAAAAAATCTATTCTGATTTTAGTGACTTTATTTAGCATTGAATGCAGGAGTACAACATATTGAACTGATATATGTAAACTGTGTTCCACTTCTCTCTGGCTTTGTGTCTTTTTCATAGTTTCACTTTATTCTTGCTGATATATTTTTTGCAAACAAAACCTGAGAAATTGAGTTTTCCTTTATTCTCTGCCATTTGAGTATCATTTTAAAAATAGGCAAGAGATATTAGTTATTATGTCTAATATTTTGCTTTCAACATTTTGACAGGCCTTTAATAAGATTGTTCTGGAAATTCAACTCATAACAAGTAGCAATTGCTTATGTGAATCATTCCATTGATTTTTTTAGAAGTACTCATTCAGGCTAGGCATTTGTGTTTTTTCATTCATTAATTATCCATTAAATATTTATTTCTTTTAAGGCCTCCTGCTATAAGGTGTAATTCTATAAGAACAAAAATATCTGTGGGTTTCCGATCTTGTATCATCAATTACAAAGCACTCATATGAGAAAGTTTTATGTCTGTCAAGAGGACTTGTAGAGCAGTAATTGAAAAAAGAGAGTCTTGATCATTTCACATGTGAATGCAAATGTCATGGTACAATGGACTTTTTCTAGTATTCAGATATGAAATAAGAACAACGTTCTTTATTCTAGTGTCTCAATCTGCACAGAGTTGGTCTCTATAAATAATTTTATTTATACAACACAACACAATACATATCATACTTTTGATACATACATATCAGCACTATCTTCTTGTGATAAACAGCTGTTTACGTGAGTAAATTTTATAGATAGTTTGGTAAGCACTTGGCTACT
This sequence comes from Eudromia elegans, assembly GCA_003342815.1. Taxonomy (NCBI): domain Eukaryota; kingdom Metazoa; phylum Chordata; class Aves; order Tinamiformes; family Tinamidae; genus Eudromia; species Eudromia elegans. The sequence continues at coordinate 2,422,837 of PTEX01000120.1, forward strand.
GACTTATCCCTGTTAAAAAAATATTTTGTTCTTTTTAAATGCCATGAAATTCTGATTTATGCTAGGAAATAAAGGAATGACAGGGCTATAAAAACAAGGAATGAGATTTATCAGACGTTTTTTGTCTGTCAGCATCCAAAAATCATCTGAATTCTTCTCTTATTCACAGAATTAGGATATCTTTGATGAGACTCTCAATTTCTCAGAAAATATAAAAATTAGAAATGGGAAAGCACAGAGCTAAAATGTTAATAGATTTCTCAAATGGAATAACAGTAACTAATGGCAGAAGGTGAAAGAAGCTGATAGTGTGAACAAGGGATGTTCTGAAAAAAAAGATGAGAGAAAAAAAAGAGTTGAAAAAAGGAATTTAAGTCCTAGGACATAATATTAGTAAAGATGTTAAGAAAAATCTGTCAGGGAAGGAAGAGGTAATCAATGCATATTTTGTTTGAATTTAAACATGTCCTTGTTACTCTAGTATTTTTATTACTGAGATATATACAAAGGAAGCAGAAAGCTGCTTATGAAGAATATAGGAAATGCTATGAGTAAAAAAAAAAAACCAAAAGTAACAAGAAGGTATCTTTGTTTAATGAATATATTGACTAAAATATATTACAGTGGTGACATTAGTTATTTGAGGATTTTACAGTACTACCAAGAATCCAATTTTGTTCTAGATGAAATTTCGATTGTATTAAGTAACACTTCATTCATTCTTTCATTTTCAAACATTCAGACAGTCTGTCAGCCTGACTGAAACAGAAGGAAAGCATATTTTAAAAATGATTAAAAAATATTTTAGTAGTCAAGATCAAATCAACATTCACTGTAAAAGAAAACAGAGGAACAGAAACATCTGTAGGTTGTCAGAAAGTCCCAAACAATAATAGTCATCCGTCCTAGGAGAAGACTTAAAATCCATGTATCCATGTATTCATATATATTCTAATATATTCAATTCATGTATGTCTTCAGATAGATCTCTGGTGCCTGTTTTATTATCCTGAGCTTTTCTAGCTCATATTTGTCATTTGCAAATGAGGAATTCGCAATATGGAACTAATGTGACTCAGAAAAGTAGGCTATCATTTGGTGTTATATATAATTTTTTTTCAGTCACCGTGGATGATATATATGCCTCTTCTGAGCCTTTGTCCCTTTGTGAAAGAAGGAGCCCTCCAAAGGTGTACAGAAAAAAGAACAGTTGGTAAAGAGACAACTGACCATCCCTCTCTCCTCCCCCTCTTCTCTCATGCATAGACATGCATATATACCCAGACCGCCCACCCTTCTGTGTGACAGAGCTGAAAACATCTGGGCTGAGCAGTCCTGAGCCCTCTGTTTTCTTTCAATTTGAAAAAACAGCTATCTCTAAAGTAGCAATGGTTTAATGGACTAGCATAAAAACAAAGTAATCTCAGATGTGTCTTTAACAAGTTGCTTATTGCTTATTGTTCCAAGTTGCCTGTTGTTGCTAACCTGAAAATACATTTTCCAGAATTGTTATATTATAACCTTCTGTATTTATGTACATGCTCGTGTAATATAGCAATATAGTATAAAGACAGATATTGAAGACAGATTGTGGTTTTATGCAATTTTTCTCATTGTGAGTGACCACAAACCATCTGGAGTCTTCAGAGAAATGTGTTGTAGGAAAGTACATGCTGCAATCACCTTTTCACCATTCTTTGAAATGTAATAGGGACAATAGCTTGTGCCTGGTAACCTGTTTGACAAACTATGGGGAGTGAACAAAGCTCTGAAGTTAAAATCAAATTAATTGATAATATTATCTGCTAGCTGGGTAGATACTTTACTGTTTTACCTTAAAGTTCTGGATTATAGTTCTGTGTTAGGTAAAGTGATCATATAACCCAGAGGCTTGTGAACAAATTAAGAGAACTTAAATGTCATTAGTGTCACTTCTGTCATTCTAATGTGCTAGTATTATCAGAGAAAGAGACAAAGGCATTTTTTGAGTAAGCAGGTAAGAAGCCTTCATTCGGCAATAAAAAAATCATAACAGAGAGAAGAAATAAATACTTAGAAACCATGAAGAAAAAGAAGTAAGATCGTTATTTTACTAGGTGCCTGTAAAATAACCTCTCTGTAAAGAAAAAAAAATACTTAAATATTGCCAGTCTCAGTAATAAAGTAAACAGATAACCTCGTTTGGAAGAAAGCTGGTGAAAACATAAGGAACTCAGCAATGATGTAACTGAATTTTTCTTACCATCAGATAGGTTTTTCAACTCAGAAGAGATCAGAGACAGACATGGAGCTACTGGCGCAAGTCCAGCAAAGAGATGATTTAGGAACATCTCTCATATGAGTAATGGAGAAAGAGGACAGCCTGGACAGGAGAACCCTGGGAGTGTCTTTTTATCAATGCATATAAATATCTGAAGGGAAGGCTTAAGGGGGATAGGGTCAAACTCTTTCCAGTGGTGCACAGTTACAGGATGAAAAGCAACAGGCACAAGCTGAAAAATGAAAAAGTTTCATCTGGACATGAAGAAAAACTTTTTCTTTTTGCCTTGAGTGTCTTGCATCCTTGGAGAAATTCAGAAGCCATCTGGAGGGTTTCCTATACAATATACTTTAGCTGAGCTTGTTTGAGCAGGATGGCTGGATCAGATGATCTCTAAAAGACCTTTCCAACCTCATTTCTTTTGTGACTCTATATGTCTGTTATCTTGGTGATTCCCAAGAACTAAAATAACATTTCAGAAGACAAGATGATTGACAACTAGTTTTATCTTACATATTACATGTTTTGAACCCAAGAGTTGTCAAGCAAGTCTGTGTCTGCAGCCATGAGCAATGTCTGTACTTACTCAGGAACCAGACTGGTCTAGGCAGCTACAGTTGATATTCATAACATGTTTTCACATGATTTAACATGTTACACAAATTATGTGTAATATAATAGTTTCCAAAACATAGATTGTTATATTAAATCTGTAATTTCTGAGAATCCCCATTGTTTTATTCTGAACCTCTGTGCCCAAATGCCTCTGAGCTAAAAAAGTAGCAGCTGAAAAACATAGCTTCATCTCACCCTTCCTATGGGATGTGGTTTGGCTACTCAGTTAATTTCATTTTGGAATTAGACCCCTTTGTGAAGATTTAGAGCCATGGTGCGTGCTAAACTGCAGCAATGATTTAGTTATGCATCATCCTGTTTCTGACACATCTGTTACACTGAGGAAAGTGGATAATAGTGCCATACTATGGAGTAACTACAGGGCTGTGAATATTCTCCTGAACGTTACTTAAGATTAATGGGTCTCATACCACTGTGTCTTATAATATGGAAAACTATTAGAAAGAACAGATACTTCATGTTTTGTTGCTCCTGTATGATTATTTAGATTTTATCTAGTAATAAGTATAGACCTCACTAAACACAGTTTGCCATAGCAGCAATATTTAGGTGATGGGGAGCAGAATGCAAAGAATAGATATCACAGTGGATAATACTGTTAAAATCCTGAAAAGAGAAGAAAAGCTGTTTAGGCACATCTTGCTGCCCTACACAACTGATGTGAGTAGCTCCTTTAAGTTTCCAAGTGATAATCTATACCACCATGAGTTGTATCGTTCATTTCTCTGCTTTTGCAACTCCTGTGCAATCAGTGCAGGGATTGTTTTGGCTCAGCTGTCAAAGTCAGTATAAAGCAATCATTCTGTTTTCCATGTTTGGTACAACTCATAGGACCTTCCATGCCAGTTATCATCTTCCTGGCTAAAGCAAACTCATCGTTTTGTGTGACATTGTGAATGTTCCACAGTTACAGAGAAATTTAAGAATAAATAATTAAGTCCATTCAACCTGAAAGAAAAAAAGTTAGTAAATATTTATTTCTAACTTTCTTCCTTGTAATATAAACAGCTGTTTCATTGTTGTTTTTGCTATTACTTCATAGTTTTTCTTCCTTCCTGTGGAAAATTCCATAGGCTAGAGATTTTAAAGCACAACAGGCATGTCTGCAGGTTAAGGTAACTGTATGCTCCAAGGGAAAGTTATTATTAATAAGGCTGGTACTAACTGTTGCCTGTATAACATCTATATATTTTTTTTTCCTATATTTGAAAAGATGGCCAGGGAATGTGCTTTGGTCCTTAGGCCATCCAGCAGGAAACAGTTTATATCCATACATCTAAACACTTACATCTTTCTTGACTTTCCCCATGATGCCATCCCCAGATGGCGTCATGAGGAGAGGTTGCTGACAGTGCCAGCCTCTCAATCATTACTCCGAACCATTATCTGGGAGACACTTAGTTGTTACAAGGAAAATATGTGAGGAACCCATCTAACTATTTCATAGTTCAGTCTATTACACATTTGGCATACTAACATAGACGAAGCCATTGTTTCTAGGTCTGAACTGATGCATGTTCAGGTAGCTGAAAGTGCAGGCAAATTGACCAAAATGGTCTACATCTGACCATACAGGTATGTATCTATGTCTATGGTGTCATAATAGATCATTAGGTTTATTTATGTACTGCAACAATGCCATAAAAAAATAACTGATTCTGGAAAAAGTTCTTATTCTTGTTTGTGGACAGTCAGTCCATTTCAAATTGTCAATTCCTGTGGCTGAGTTGCCAATATTTTTTTTTCTCTAATAGCGAAAGTATGTGCTTTTTCCTTCCTAAGGTAAATGTTAAATATTTTAAATGTGAAATTTGTTTTTTGTCGTGTTCCTTTAGATGTGTTAATTTTGTTAACATTATTGTCAGCAACCTGATTTGATGGACTACACCATACAGAAAACCAGTTTTCTGAAAGTAGGAGGTAATATTGCAAAAATGCTGTTGTCTGCAACTACAGAAAAAGTATTTAGAAAATCAATATATTGTGCTCAAAAGATTGCATTTAATTTGCTTTAACTCCTTTGCCTGATTTCTGCAGGTCTAGTAGATTATAACCATACACATTATTCCTCCCCTGTGTTCTTGACCTCTCAAGAGCATATGCAACATGTTTGTGATTTTATATATATTTACATATGTTGAAAATTATAACCATGGAAGCAAAATACTCATTGCTGCTTTGAATTACATTTCTCAAGTATTGTCTCTCAAGACGGCCTTTAAAATAAAAATAAACACACTATAAAATGAGCATATTTTTAGAAGAATGGTAAAGTTTAAGTATTTTTCAAGAACTGCAGTTCCTTGAAGACAGTTCCTTGAAGACATGTACTGTCTTAAACTGAGCCTGGAAACTAGAACACAGATGTTCAAAAAACATACAATATGAAATACTGTAGTGCTTGTTAGGCACCATATAACATACAGGTTAATCTGTGTTAGAGTTTGTCAGAAGCCATAGAAGTTTGGCAGTCCCTAAGGTAGCCACTAATGAGATACTGAGAAAAGAAGGACCTAATAGAGGGTGACAGTGATGAGTCTATTTTCCTAGCAAGTGAAAGAAAGACCATATTGGATAGCAGGAAGATTTGCAGGACTAGAAAGAGAGAGAACAGAGAATTCTTGACATTTCCTTCAAGCAGGTAAAATTGTGTATGCAATTTTTTTATTTATTCATTTGGTTAGAAAAAAGAATGCATGATACAAGCAGAAACAGAACTCTTGCCGTGGTTCAGTGCAGGAGGAACGTGGAGCTGCTAGAGAGAGTCCAGCGCAGGGCTACGAAGATGATTAAGGGCCTGGAACATCTGCCCTATGAACAAAGGCTGAGAGAGCCTGGAGAGGAGAAGGCTGAGAGGGGACCTGATTAATGTATATAAATATCTCAACAAAGGGAGTGAGGAGGAGGGGGCTGGCCTTTTCTCAGTGGTGGCCAGTGACAGAACTAGAGGAAACGGCCACAAATTGAGGCACCAAAAGTTCCACAGGAACTTGAGAAAGAATTTTTTAACAGTGAGGGTGACAGAGCACTGGAACAGGCTGCCCAGAGAGGTGGTGGAGTCTCCTTCTCTGGAGATCTTCAAAACCCGCCTGGACACCACCYTGTGCCRCATRCTSTAGGWGACCCTGCGTGTGCACGGGGGTTGGACTAGATGACCTCTACAGGTCCCTTCCAACCCTAGCCATTCTATGATTCAATGATTCACCTCTGTTTCTGTCCTCTCTAATTTTTAAGGCTTTTTTAGCCTTGCAGAACAACGTTATTTAGAGTGATAGAGAATTTTCTAACCTTTCTCCTCCTTCTACAGACAGTAATTTGGGCTGATTGTCTGGCTGAAAGGAAAGCTAAATTCATATCTTCCATTTTCTAGATAAATACTATGAGCTAGCTATGCAGAAAGAACACGGCTGTTCCTTTTCTGATTCAGCTTTTGAAAAAAAAATGATCTAGTCACCACTATATTTTATGAAATGTGTTAGATATGGTCTGCAAACAGTTGTGGGCTGGAACCTAGCAGACAGCCTAGTCTCCAGTTTCTGAGTCTTTACTGACTGCAAACATGATCTGGTTTCTGAGTTGTTCAACCTGGAGAGGTCTAGGCATATGCAGAACCTGTGGAAACTGGTAGCTTCAGGATTAATGGAGCAATGGAGCAAAATAATGGTGTTGGACATTGCACTGTGTGATTTAGATATCTTAGATGGATTTTGTTAACTAAAACCTGTAATAGACTTGCCCTAATTTATCAGCTTGAGTCAAATACCAACTTGTTTGTTTTGTGGCTTCTGAACAAACATGAAGAAAGCAAAATTTGGCGTATTAGAACTATTACAATTGATTAGGAACTGATTGTTGTCCAATGACAGTATGTGTGGGGGCTACCTGAAGTTGATAATTTGCTCTAGGAAAGCAAGAATTTAACTTAAATAGTACAGTATTATATTTTCATATGATTTACCGTATACAAAACAGTTATCACATTCAAGATTACTGTATTAAAAGTGAATAAATTAAACTTTAGTTTCCCTTAAGGAAAACTTTCTTAGCTAATGAAATAGCATTTAGAAAATTTTATAGCTAATAGAAAACAAAATTGGCAAAAGAAATATTAAGTCAAGGTGGCTACAACTGTTGCTTTCCTTTAAAGGAGAACTACTGTTCTATTTCAATCCTTCTGGTTTGTGAGCTTCCATATTCTGGTTTAGCTTCATATTCAAAAATAATTTAAAAAATACATGCAGGGGCTAAAGACTTTTTTTTCCCTAAAAAAAATTCACAATTTCCTTTAATAAGCATAAAAGGATGCACTAAACAGAAAAGTCCAATTTGTATTTAGTGATTCTTGTTTAATTTCCTTCCATTAAAGCCTCGCTTCCCAGAGATTGGCATTGTTTGATGTTAAATCAGGAAATAAGAAGTAAGAGATAAATATATCTTTGTTAATTTTATAAAGGAAAGAAACTGACTTCCTAACTCAGAATTAAATTCAACCTGTACATATTTAATAGAAAATAATTATGTTATCTCTGTTTTATTTAGTTTATTTTGCTCATAGGGAGGGATACAAGAAATGAAATTGCTGAATTAAACATTATTGTTACAATGAACAAATAGCTATTATTGAATATTTAACTCAATATACCAGAAACAGAATCCATAACACATATCTCTGGAAATTAACACAAGTCTGTATTTATTAGTGGTTTAGTTTCAAGGTTTCAGTAAACTGTGAAAAGTCTATGCTTTTCTTGATATAAAATGCATAAAAATTATTAACAATGTGCAGAATCAGTCTGACTGTAATGCAAATATGCATTTTTAAAAGAAGAATTATTTACAGAATTTGCTTTTCATTAACTCCTGTCAAAAAAAGGATATAGTCTTGTAAGGATAAGTGATTTAAGCCTTCATAGAAACTGTGATTACCCCTCATTAAAAATAGCAGATAATACACCGGCATACAGACAATGCATTTAATCCTAAATATTTGTATTCATACACTTGTAATAATAACTTTTTTTTTCTTTTGGTTTGGTGATGTTCTCCTTTCTGAATAGTAATCTCAATCTTCAATTTCCTCTGATACAGAGAAAATTATGCAGAAGCTTTTGGCCAGAAAGATCTACAATTTGTCCTCCTTTGAACATGGAATAGAACTAGATGACCTCCAGACATTCCTTCCAACATACTTTGTCCTATGAGTTTATTAAGTCAAAACTGAAATATGTAAACAAAGGTAAACATACATACATATTTCATACAGATATTTTGAAAAATCAGGGACAGAGATGAATAATGAATAAAAAAAAGATCAGAAGAGTCCAGGAATGATATCTGATCACTTCATAGCATGTGATCTTCCAAAAACCTTAATTATGCTATGTCATGTTTCCCTAGATGAGTTTTGTACATGACTGTATGGTGATAGTAAACTGTAATCTACTGTCCTAGTTTTCTATATTGCCTCCTCTCTTTTCCTCTGCCAGTTTTGAAACTTGATAGCATCAGGAGAAACAAATGGACTTTATATAAAGAAGTTAGATATTACAAAGAAAGTCATTCCAAGGCCCCTGAATTCCGTTCTCCTTGTATGTCAGGTAAATGCATGTAAAAATCCTTCAGGGCCATTTATAAATGCAGGAAAACAAGATACACCAAAGAAATGCTAGCACCAGCTTCTATGCAGAAACTAGCTTCTGTTTCCTTGTGGAGCATTTCAGATTGATAAAAACATGGAAATTTTTAAAAAGAGCAAGTGATCTTTCTGCAAAAATATAGCAAAATATAAATTGTTTTCATTCATTAAAAAAACCATACATTTGCAGATAATAGTACTGAAACTCATATGTGCCCATCCACCACTCAGGTGAGGAAAAAATATAAATACTCTATTATTTAATTTTAAACATCAACATCATTTGTATGTCTGGTCACCCTACCTCTAGCATTGCCCTTACTTCACATCAGTGGGATTACTGACACAGTGAAGCACTATCCACGCATGACATATTCTGCCTAGTCCTCTCCAGAGCACAAGATCAAAGCCTTCCTCTGTGATTGATGTGAATAATAACCAAGAATAATTCCTGTTTTGAATTGCATTCCACTGTGGAATGAACAGTGCCACAAAGAAAAAAAGGAGGACACAGTGATAGAAGAAAAAGTTAAGTAAGTTCTTTAAAGTAATGACTGCAATTATTAACATTCTCCCTCTCATGGAGCTATTTTGCCTCCAGCAATTCTTCTGGTAGCACTATGGTTTTTATTCCTCTCTCTGCCCCTCCTGTATTTTTTACTGTTTTTTTCTTTGAGATTCAATGGAGCCTTTGCTTATCCATGGAATTCTGGAATATGTGAGTGAAACTTCTAAGGTTTTCATCTTACTCATCTCATTTCCTAGGGCTGCTTCAAAGTGTTCGCTGGAACAGAGTTTGTTGAGATGAACTCAGGTTAACTGAGATCAGTCTGATTTCCTTCACAATTCTTCCTCATTCTTAACATTTTCCCTATAAGTAGGAGTTGACTATCCTGAACAGTATTGTTAGCACTTAAACATTAATAATAAAAAAATAGTCAGCAAGGTGATTTCTCTGAGGATTGTGTCAGGTGTTTTTATTAAGAGTTTCAGCTTTTTCTGATACATACAGAGAACATCCTCTCCCTGCTTTCATCAAAGCACAGGACGAGAAGAAGAAACAACGGGGAGTATGAAAGAACAGAAATATATTCTTTTTTTCAGGGGATGATACTGGAATATGAAGTAATTTTTAACCATCAGCAATTTTGAAATGCCAGAAAATCAGTGTTTCCAGTGTCACTGCGTAAAATGTTTGTACTTATTTGAACGGCTACATTTATTCTTTGATGATCATAATACATTAACCAAATAGAAAGTTTTTATTTGAAATAAATACTAAAGTAAGGAAAGAAACAAACAGTGCTGCAGTCAAAAATCTCTTTTTTATGAGTGTATATTTTCGTAATGTATGCTTTGCATGGTGCATGTTAACATATTGCCATTGTCAGGCTAACTGAAATAAGTTATAACTGAGGAAAAGAATAGAAAGTCATTAATTAGAAAAGTTAAGAAGTGTGCAGTGTTGCATGTGTATTATAGCCAATGCTATCAATATTCATTGCAAAGAATAGGATAAATACTTGATAAAATGTTTGCTTTTCAGATATGTGTATAGCATTTCAGATGGCTTTCTGTGTTGTACAACAAAATAAATCCTGCAGTGCACAGGCCAGTAAGACCCAGCGATAGTTGGAGATGCTCTGAGTCTCTCAATCAGAGAGAGGAGCAATTAAAAGTCTGCATCCAAATCCAGGCCTAGGATTATATCGGGGTCTCAGAGACATGGTGGAAAAACTTACATGGCTAGAGAGTTTCCACTGATGAATGAAGAGTCTTCAAGAAGGTCTGGCTGGAATGAGGAGGAGCTAGAGCTTTCTTTGATGTGAAGAAACAGTTCATGAAGCTTTATCTTGGGATGGATGATGGGCCAACTGAGAGCTTGAGTCAGGATTAGTGGGCAGAGCATCGTGGATGTCAGATATTGTGGAGAGTGTCTGTTACAAACCACATGATCAAATAGAGTAAATGAATTGAAGTCTTCTTCAGACAACTGGAAGAAGCTTCGCACTCACAGGCCCTCATCCTCTGAGGAAACTTTAACCACACTGATATGTGTTGGAGAGACAACCAAGCAGAACACTTGCAAGCCAGAAATATAGCCAATATCATTGAATATCTACTCTTGATTATTTTGATTATCCAACCTGATAGCCTTCTGTGATGAGGTGATTTGTCTTGGTAAGTGAGAGGAGAGCAGTATATGTTATCTGCCTTGACTTCAATAAAGCTTTCAGCAGTCCCCCACTCCATCCACATAGATGAAGAGCAGATAATGAACAAGGAGATGGACTGAAAAGCAGTCCAACTGACATGCTGAGAGGATGGTGATCAATCGCAAAGTTCAGCAGGAGGCCAGTCACAAATTATGTCCCCCAATGGTCAATAATTAGGCCACTGTTGTCTAAGATCGTCATTACTGCCATATAGAGTTTCTCTGATGGTATACAGTGCACCCACAACGTTTTTGCACATGATGCAAAACTGTGAAGGCGACAGCCAAAACAGCTGATTGTGCTATTACTCAGAGGGACCTTGACAGACTTCAGAAATAGATGAACTGAAACCTCAGGAATTTAAACAAAGGGAAATCCAGTGTCTTATACCTGGAGTGAAGAAACAACTTGCACCAGTACACCTTGGGGCAAAGAATGAAAACAAGGCTCCTGGGCTGCATTAGTCAAAGCATCACAAGCAGGCTAAGCAAGCTATTCCTTTCTTCCTACTCAGCACTGGAGTGTTCCATCCAGGTCTGGGCTCTCTCAGTAAAAGAGAGAAATTGAAATATTGGAGTATGTCCAATGAAGAGCTATGAAGATGATTAAGCAATATAGCATCTTCAAATTAGGAAAGGCTGAGAGTATTGGTATTTTTCGGCTTGGAGAAGAGAAGGCTGAGGGGAGCTTTTACTGATGTGAATAAATGTGCCGTGAGGGTGAGTAAAGAACACAGAGTCAGCCTCTTCTCAGTATCCAGTATTCGGATAGGATAAAAAGCAATGGATACACACCAAAGTACAGAAAATTCCACTAAAATGAAAAAAAAAAACCTTTTTTATTGTGAGAGTGTTAAACACTGGAACAGGCTGTGGAGTCTGTTTCCATGGTGATATCCAAAACCTTTCTGGAAATGATCCTGCTCTAGTTGAGCTTTGAGCAGTGGGTTTGGACTAGCCTTGACTTCTAGCCTTCAAATTTCACCCATTCTATGATTCTTTGGTTCTATAAATGGTGCCTTTTGTAAGTGGAAATGTCCAGTGGCTGGATCAAATCACTGGAAACAGCCACTTGGCACAGGTAAATAGAGAAATGCACATGATGTGCTGTAAAGGGTGCAATCAAATTAATCTCTGACCTACATTATCTCAAAGATGGTAAAGTAAACGTTTACCTTCCCTTGGATCAAAACCAGAAGTGGAAGTTTGTGCATAGATGTTACATGAAAAAGAGAAATCCAGAATCAGGTAAGGTAGAAAGGAAATTCTTCTTGTTGTTTTGCCATGTTGATGGCTTGCAGTATTGGCAGTGTATGTGGTTCAGGCTTCTGCAGTCCTGCTTCTGCCAGCTTTAACCCCACAGACTTGGGTTTTGTATCTAACATTTGCTTGGATATTTTTGCTTAGGCTTAGCTAGTGATTTCCCTGCAGTATTAGCCTATCATAAGAAACATTTTACTGGTGGAAATGGCAGAAGCTTTGTTGTTTGGCAAATACACAAAGAGATTGGATGAACATATTGCAGTAATTCTGTATTGGCAAAATTAAATGTGCCAACAGTCTGCAGTAAAAGGGGAGATGATTCTGAGTTAGGAATCATTTCACTTCCCTCACGTAGCTTGCCATTAGGGATTATGAACTGCAGGCTTTAATTCTAAGGAAGGTAATAGGCACCTTGAAGGTCAGTCAGATTAGCCTGCTTAAGAGCTGCCTTGAAAAAAGCAGAGTGCTGTGAGGTATCTTTGCATGAAGGTTCTGTTTAATGGATATTACAGTATGAAATAAAAAAAAGAAAAAAACTGACTGAATCATAGGTCACTGGCTGTAAGATTTCTCAGATGAGACCACACACACACAAAGCCCAACAATTAAATGCTTTGTTTTATCTGAAACTTACTCTGCCATTCAAGGTGAAAGTAGCGCTGCAAAATGATTTTCAGTATGCTAATACTAGTTCTGCTAGCTGTGAAAATGAATAGGAATACTGTGCTTAATATGGTCATAGGCCTGATCCCAAATAACCCTGCATCCTTCAAGAATTATTTTCTTTGGAAGGGATCCTCTGGTTTATCTCCATTTCTCTAAAAGAATCTGAGGAGACACAGGAAACTTCAGTGAATGAAGATGCAAAATTATTGATGGGCTTCTTATATTTTATTCTTTTACTCATTACCTCCAGCCAAGACAGGTTGTCCTGATAAAATCCAGAGTCTCAGGAACTTTGCTGAGAAATGAGTGCTCCTTAGATTGATCCTTTGTGCTCTGCTCTTGCAAGTATGGTCTGATTACAGGCAATAATTTTTCTTGCTAAGCTTTTCAGATCCAGTAGCAGAAAACGTAAAAAGGATATATATGATTAAGAGACATCACATGCATTTGTTTTGCTCTTTAGCACATGTTTAGTTTGAATTGCTTCCTATCACTCAAGTTGAATATTTATTAGCAGAAGTATAACCCTTCATTACCACATTAGATAATATTGACATTTGTGTCACGGAACGAGCGGTGAGGGAGTGAGAGACAAAATGCACTTCACTCGGGTGAAATTGATAATGATAGATTTATTGATAGAACAATGATTTTGCGAGGTATGGCAAGGGCACTTTCRATTATTTACCGTATGGAGGTTCAGAATTATTTGGGAAGCCCTCCCGTTGGGTCACGAGGTTCAGATCAGACGGATCCGATCTTAGTCCCAGACCTGGTCAA
>PTEX01000013.1:0-84310 GCA_003342815.1 Eudromia elegans
CCCGCTCCCCCTGCGGGCATTCGTGCGGACATATTTAATGATCAGACATGTGCCCTTACCTGCTAAGGCCAATTCCTTACTTAGCTTTTAGCTGCTTGCTGACTGAATGACGTTGCCTTTTATCTCTTCTTTATACAGGCTGACTAGATTTCAGCATTACTCTCAGTATTATCCTCGACTTCTAGAATATATTTCTTTGTATTTGGTTATTTTATAGATACTGTTTATTAGAAAATAGGCAGACTGCATCCAAATAAATGTCTGTGTGTGTCCCTGCTCTCTGATATGCACTAAAACACGTAATAAATCTCCTAATCTTTGAAATTATCTGTGAAGGATGTTTACAATCTATCACTTGTTAATTAGGATTGTGGGGTCGGTTCTTTTTTCTTTTCTTTCTTTTGTTTTGTGTTTTTTTTTTTGGCAGGTGATCTATATTGGTGAAGGAAAATGTTTCTCCATACTGGGGATAAGTGGGGGTTTTAATTCTACAGAAAAATGAATTGAGATTCTGCCAGTGCTAGACTGTAAACAGCTTGTTGAAGTCAAACATTTTGTGTAAAAAATGAAATTTTCTTTAAAGAAAAGAAGACATTCCCATGTAAAGAAGACATTCCCACCTACCTCCAGTAAAACGGTGCAACTCCAGACAGCTGTGCACGCAATTTTCTAGAAGTCAGTAGAGTAAAAACTGAGAAGATATTCCTGCACTTAAGCATGAMTGCAAAAGTAAATGCAGTGGAGAAAGCAAATCTTAGGTGGTGTCTTGGTGTTAAAAACAAAATCTGGAAAATGAAAATGCGTTCCCTATCTGAGTCTTAAAATTGCCAAATTCCCTGTTCTCTCGAGCTGCATCTCAGTTGCTAGGTACAAGAATCCTCAGGTAGGTCAATACATTTATTTTAAGGGCAAAACTTTATCTGCTCTTTTTTGAGTTACACTGGGGCTGCTCTCTAAATCACACGCAAGCTCTGTGTTTAGAAAATTCTATCCTTAACATGGAGATATATATATTGAAACATCGCAAATTACACAGTAATTAGATTGAAATAAAACTTAAGAGTTTAAGACTCTGTTACTCTGAAGTTATCCGCCTCCTAAAACCACCTTTCAAGTGGTTTAATATGGACTACAGCTTGTTCAAGGTGTGGAGTGTTTGCAGCAAACTCAGGCTCTTCTCTCTCCGGCAGCTTGGAAGCCAAGCAAGGATGACCAAATATTCAGGTATTAGAAAGGAAAGAAGGTGGATTTGTCCTCAGCAGCAGTCCAGGGGGTGGTTGGGACAGGCTGCTCTTTCCAGCTTTCTTTCCTGATGACGTTCCAGAGGGTTGTGGCCCCTCTTGGTAGCGTTGGATTGGATTGGAAGGGCCCGGTGTCTGTGCTGTTGGTTGCCCCATTCCTGGATGACAAGGGCATGGAGGAATGCTGTGCTTGGACCTGTGCTTGGACCTGTGCTTGGCAGGGTCATGTTCTGGTGTGCGAAAGCCGCTCGGGGCGCCCAGCCATCGTGGCAGGGCTGGGAAGGAGCAGTGCAGAGCACTTGCCACCATTGCCCTTGGGTTCCCAGTCAGAAAGCGTCAGTTGAAGCGTTGCAAGAAGGCTCTTAAACAGATCATTTCTGATATCAACCTCCTTTGCACCTTGCARTTAAATATTTTATATGCACAGCGTTGCAGCTGGCCAGAGAAAAGCCATTCATTTGATTGTACTGTAAAACTCATTGAAGTCTTCAGTGAGCTTGGATCAGTCTCATTAATGAAGCTGGAAATTTTGAGGAGGAAAACTCTTCTCTGGCAACTCGGTGCTGGCGGTTTAGTGGCTTTGCTGTTGTTTGTCTTTCAGATGTGTGGGCTGTTTTGTGGAACCACCTGAGGTCTGTGGGGATGTTTCACTTAGACTTAAATCCTAACCGGAGAGAGCTGCAGAGACCTCTTGGGGAATGCAAGTGAAGCGGAGCCTGGGATGCTACCAGGTAACATGGAAAGGCAATAACGATGGACATGCAGTGCAATGGTACTCAGTGAGAGTGTGATGATATGTTAGGAAACACCTCTCCATCAGCCAGCTAACCAGCAAGCAGTGAGGGATGTGGCTCATTCTGTGATAGGGACTGCTTTCTCCCCTCTGTACCTTTATGCATAAAAACGTATTTATAAATCACACTTCTGAGCATCGCACTCTCTTGGCAAGGTGAGGACTGTCCTTCCCCTCTGCATAAAGAGCTGCTTTTGGCATGGTCCTCAGATTTTCCTCTGGATGAAGAGAAATGAGACAGTGCTGGGTGCTGCGGGGCTGCCGCGCTGCCCGGCAGGCCCCGCTCCTTTCGGGGAGGCAGCGAGGTGGGGAGCCCAGGTCTGCCCGGCCCCGATGGCTCTCAAGGCCAAGACAACATATCGCAGCAATTTGTTTTATTTTGCTGGTGGAGAAGGGTATAATTTCTCAGTCATTTCACACATGCCATTAGCAGCGTAATTTGAAAAGATAATGATTTACAAACCACCTGCTCTTTGGCAGATGCTTAAATATTGGCACGTGAAGSGAATAAGGTATGAAATGCATCTGAGTGGTTTAATTGTCCCCTAATGTAATAGCTTCTGGTCTCCTGTGTTTGTGAGTGTTTTGGTTTTTTGTGCAGTTTAATGATATATAGTTGCTTTTTCTTTTGAAGTAGATGTGGTGGGAGGATCTTCATGGGTTTAGTTAGGCCTTCCCAGTTATGTTTGTGCCACCTTAACTAGCAAATTATAAGAAACGAAGACCAGCAAGGGTGTAATGAAGTGATGCTTTGTAAAGGATTGTGAGATAAAGCTATTAATATGTATTTATTTATCACCAAGAACAGTGATTTTTGTTTTATGTAAAATGCACTGACTACCTCTGATCTTCTCAGGAGCTCATGGAAGTCAGTAGAAAACTCATGTGTGCTTCACTAGAAGCGGGTTTACACCTCAGGCATTGTGAATCCCAGCCTTGGTAATACTTGGTAATACTTTGAGCAGCTCAGGTTGCAGGACTTGTAGTGGTTGTGTGTCATTTATTGATCCACGTGCATGTCAAGAGTTAAAAATGGACCTGGTGCCTTTATGTGAGTGTGACATCTCGAATCAAGCAGAATGCTTTGCTGGGGAAGGGAGCCTTAGAGCTGAGCCACTCCAGAGATCTCTGATCCGAACCCAGGCCTGAAACTGCCTTTGCTTTGTCCTAGACCCATCCTGTCCAAGTTGCCAAAACCCGCCTAAATAAGAGAGAAGTCGTAGCCGCCAAGGCAGCATCAGCTTCAGACACTGCAGAGGCAGGATGGGGACACCTGGGTGTCTTTGTGCTGAGGAGAGTGACGCAGGGTGCCGAAGTGCTTTGGCCCCGGGTTAGCTTTTCTGTCTGTGTTCTTATTCTCACTCTTGCAACTCACTTAATCCYTGCTCGTGAGTGCTTAGCGATTCAGTTGCTGAAATCAATGAACCTTTCTCCATCGTGATTTATAACTCACTAATGGAGAGGAAAAGGGAATAAACTGCCAAACTCGCAGCTACTGCTGTTCCTTGCTGCAAGGGCAGCCTTCCTCCTCCGGACTCAGCAGCAGGAGCGTCTCGGAAGGAGTGGCAAYGTCAACTTGTCCTCTGGGCAGAAAAATGGTATCGAATGCACCAATTTTGACAGTATTAACAAATGTACTCGGTTGGGTTTGAATGCATTAACTGTGGAAAGGACTGATAATGTCATGGCTCTCAAATTATAGGCTTCTGACGTGCTGAACAGATTTGCCTGCCGTTTCACATCTGGAAACGACTGCATAACTTGCACGTGCAATGCCTGCTGGATGGTGTCTGCTCTTGGATACTTAACGCACGCTGAATGAAAGAGCAAAGCCCACTCCTCTCTCAGGACATGCGTGCACATATCCTCTGTGTCACGATATACTGCAGCTTTGGAAAGTCTGCCCAGAACAGATGGCTACAACAAGTCATTAACTAGATGTAAGAATTTCTATCTATTCCCTGCAGAAAAGTGACTTGAAAAAGCTTGTCTTACTCTCATTGCACATTAAAAAAAGTGGTTCTATCAAAATGGTGATGCTGGACACTGACCTGGGGAAATCAGTCTAGCTGTTAACAGGGGTTAAAAAGAGATTTCTTTGCTGCTGCCTCTTCACTTTTCTGCGTTGTCTAGTAATAAAGGGAAATAATAATAATAATAGAAAAGCATCTTTAAGAGAAAAGGGGAAATAATGGAGCATTTGTTGTGTTTGGTACCACTGAGACAGTGTCCTCTGCTGAACATTTGGGTAGGTGAAACGTATACAACTGAGGAAGCGTGTGTCAGTATTTCAAGCTGTGAAGTTTAGTGGGATCGACAGGTCTGAGTGACAGCTTTATACTAGTTATATTTTGAAAAACTGTAAAATGTTAATAGATGTAAACGTAATAAACTGTATATAAAGTAAACCAAAGGATGTATATAGAATGTAAGGGGTTCTCTAGAAATAGCTATGTTGCATAGAATTTGCTAGAGAAACGAATAGAATTTAGTAGAGAAATGAAACCAAAGCATTTAAACCTAAACTCGACTAGGCAAGGTTACGGGCCCAGAGTGGTAACTCAATGAGTTACTGCAGGTTAAAATCCTCAGATTGGAAACAAATTCAGGTTTTTAATTAAACTTTTTTTTTCTAACAAAAAGTAACATCATGCTCATAATTTCATTTGATGAGCTTATTTATACAGCTGCTAAAAGTTAATTCTGTGTTACAGAATTTCTTTTGATATTTAGCAAATAAATGGCATCCAAACAATTTTAATTTGATCAGTATTAAACAAAGTATAATTACCTTTTCAGCTCAGCATTTCACACTGCTCTATTTTCCTGCATAGTGTTTAATCAGGAGGAGAGAGAGTGAAATATCTCTGGAAAATAGCTACCAAGTTTGTGCTAAAGCTGTCATGTAGTGGGATTATTAACCAAATTGCATAGGTTTAATTTATTCAGTATTCCAGTTAACATTTAAAAAAATAATTTGAATATTGGATTCCTTTTTTTTTTAGTATTACAGTTATTGAATAATATGAGAGGTACACAAAGAATGCAATGGTGACTTGGTATTGCTGCGAGTTCTGTGATTTGAAAGAGCATCTCCATTGTGGCTGRCACAGCGTGGTCAGGAGACGTTGCTTACACACTGCTAGGATTGCTTGTACACATCAGCAATAGGGAACTATGTAAATACTGTGGACACCAGAAACGCCGTGCAAAGTTAATGTAACTGCAGAAAGGCCAATGGGAGGCCATTCAAAATGTACCTAATATTAAACATCAGGTTCCACACACTAAGGCTTACAAATGCCGCTGATCATCTGTGTTTAGTAAGATGGAAAGTATTTACAGAGGTGTGTGATYGGTTGGGTAAAAATTAGGGATTGTGAAACATTTTCATGTTAGACAGGCTCCCCTGTGCGAATGGAAATTCTGCRTGGGAAGCCTGTAAGGAGAGAACTGCAAAAAGACCATCCATTTTCTCCCTAATAGTCAATTCCAATTTAAATACAAAAACTTTTGTCCCAGAATCACGGAATAATTAAGACAGGAAGTACGGAATGTATCCAGCTCTGTTTGTAGTGCTGCCTGGTGAGACTTTGTCCTCACTTCACTCTTACTGCAGGGTGTAAACATCTAAAACCAAAAAATTATCAACATCTAAGGTCAAAATGTTCACCCGTGGAAAGATTTTACTAGCATATRTATTGTAGGGCCCCCATCTTGCCTAGTGGTTTCAAGGCCATAGTCTTAATTTGCTTGTTTTTATCACAAATMATGTTTTTAAATAATGCACTTGTGTTCTTCTTATTTCCTAGATGTCATAACATTTTTTAAAATGGGGAAAAAAAAGGCCACATTTCTAATATTATTAATATATGCAAAGTATGACTTTCATATCTGACACTATTCATCACATCTCAAATTAATCATCAGGGACAGAACCCAATATCCCATTTCAAGCAAAGACCAATAGCTCTTGGGGAAATTAAATCATCTTTCAGAAATATTTCATTCTGCAAAGCTAATAATTCAATGGAAATGGATTTTTTTTTAGAGGGAAAAACCTGAGTGTATTATATAATCTTTCTGTAGGGTTCTCCATCTCATGTATTAACATTTCATACCACATTTTAAATCAGGATTTTTGAGAAATAGTTTACACTGTTGTTATGAGTGTCACAGTCTTATAATGTTTTTGAAGTGATAATAATATGATTTGGAAACTCAAGAAAATCGCTTCAGTCTGATTGAGACAGAGATGAATACAAAGGCAGGGAAAAGCATGAAATTCTCATTTTTGCACTGACATTTTTATCTCATCTTTTCCCTCCCCTCTTCTACTTGATAGCAGAACAACCAGCTACTTCTCCAATAAAATCTGCAATTTGCCGTACTGTTACCCTTCCCACTTGGTATGAAGGTTTAACGGAGAATGGAAAATGCATTAAAAGCATATTTATTTTTAACTTTCCTGCTGTAAGCACTGGATAGCTCATGCCCAGCAGCAGGGAAGAGAAGCACTTGCATCTCATGCCCGAGGTGCTGTCGAGGGAGTTGTTGTGCTAAAAGGAGGCAAGGCCAGTCAGGGAGATTTCCCCCTCCAGTAACTATTTATAATACTTGAGGCGTTAAAGATATGTTGGCTTTTTAAAATAAACCCAAATGTAATCGTTATTTTTTTCTGAATAAGAGGATAGCTTTTCAGGTGTGCAGTCTAAATGTCTAAACTGGTGCACCTGAGTTAAGGTTGTTTCATGGTACTCCCAGGCTCTCCTGGTACAAATTCAAGGAGCAATTCTGCCCCTTGCCTCAGAGTGCTGCCAGAGTGTTAGTGTTACTTGATAAAAGTGCTGCTTTGGGTGACCGTTCAGAATATGATCCCCTAATAGGGGTTAGGGATAACTCTTAACTATCCCTCACCTCCTTGAGGAGGATCTACGAAAAAAAAATGGCAAAAAAAAGGGCCTTCCACTTGCAAGTTCTGGGCATTTGTAAGTTGAAAAAAGGTTTAAAAGTACTGCTTTATTAATACCTGCATTTCTGTTTCATGATTAAATTTGCACAATAAACAACAGAGCGATAATTAGAGATCTTTTTGGGATAGTCGTAGCCAAGGCCTAACTCAATCCATATGTTTCATTCAGGTGATGTATTAATTATTGATTCTGCTTGATGGATATGCTGATTGGTAGAGTGCAGGAGGCGGCTGCTGCCCCGCTGTGCTCACTGGGCCCTCGCACGTGTTGAAGAGGTGCCTGCAGGAGGCAGGACCCGGGCTGGCGCCAAGGTGCCACAACCAAGACCACACGCGGGGCTCAAGGGCTCGCACGTGTCCTCCAGCGCCAACCTCAGAAACCTGCTTCGCCTCACAGTTGTTCTTGAAATTGAAATTAGATTATTCCCCTTCTCCCTGCAGAAGTGGAGGAAGTTAATGCTGGGTTTTTCTCTTTCTTTTTTCTCTTCTCCATTCAACTGGAGGTCCAATAGAAGAATTGACCTGATTTCCCATTTCAAGTAGAGGAGGGGGAAAATGAAGTTGAAACAAGTTTGGGCCAATGGTGTAATCAACAGTATATTAAAACCTGAGTGTTTTCCTTCTCTATGCATTTGCAGTCAGACTATTAAAGCCATTACCCTCTTCCATCTTCTTGCTGGCTTTAATACTCGGGTGAAACCACCACAAAGCACTGCGGGAACGAACAGTTTCTGCTGATTAKCCTTGACTTGGGTCTGAGTGCAGCCTCGAGCACAGGCGGTGCTTGGATTGCTGCAGTGCAGGGAGCCCTGGGGTGCTCACCCAGGGCCACCGCAGGTGCCGCTGGGCAGCGGCACCTCTTCGGGTACCAGCACGTGCCCATGCAGGAATAGCAACGATTACTGTGGTGTCTCGGAAGTGAAAATGAGAACTGAGATGGTCGTGTTCCCCCCTTGAAAAAAACAGGGTATTATCAGCCTTGACAAACGTGAGGCAGAGGGTTTTTTGAGATGGTGTTGTCATGGCCACTCCTTGAACTGATAAAAGATCTAAATTCAAACTATTAGATTAAAAAAAAAAAAAAGAAAAAAAAAAAGACCACAACTCCTTATTTTTCTTTGGAGAAGCAAAGTTTTAAGATGCTTGATCTGTTCTCTCTATTGTTGTTTTGAGGAAATAGAAAATTTCGAATTTGCTTTGCTTTTTTGGCTTAGGAGCAGGAGCTAAGAACATGTTTGAGAAACTTGTGCCATCCTGCCCCATGCAAAACTGCTAAGCATGCCATACCCCTACTGACAGCCTTTTTAAAGCGAAAAAGGCCGAGCTACTGACTTGCTAATTTTCAGAGGTCCTCATTTTTCTGCTGTCTTTCAAGCGTTAGTAGGTGACTGTCTCTAATGCAGAAACTGGCCCAACGTAATGCAACAATTCCTGCTGTAGCAAAGGAGCCTTCAGCAGGTAGATTCCTCTCGGCTTCCCACTTTCCGAGGAGCAAGAAGGTGCCTTTAAGGTGAGAAGAGCAAACTTTCATTTCCGTGGTTGTCCTTGTGTAAGTCCTCTACTTTTCTTCCTTGAAGTTTACGCTTTTCTTAAGGACATGATTTTGTTTTCAAAAAAGCCCTGATTCCTCCTCCATGGGAAAGCAAATTTCAACACAAACCCATAAATAATCACAGGAAAAAAATAATAGCCACCTGATTTACATCTAACCTTTCTTTTTAATGATTAATGGGCACTATTTACGTAAACTGTTTTCACATTCCAGTGTGAAATGAAATTTAAATTGCAAATTTTACAGTGGTGTGTTTTAACTGGCGACCCTTTCCCCAATCACAAATTTAGAAAGGCCCAATTACATTTGTAATAAAGATGCTAATGAATTTCTTGGTTTCAGGGTCTGTAAAGTTCTTGCTGCCGGAAACTTTGTTTGCCCCATCGGTGAGCCAAGAAAAATGTCTTTCCCAAAGCGCTCCACGATCCGTGTGCGCGCGGTCAGGAGCGCGGCTCAGCAGAGCTCCTCAYGTCCTCACGGTCAAGGAGACCTGTTGTACCACAGGGCCACGTCATCTGCTGTTCTCAAGCGCTGGAGGGAGGTCAGTTTTCAACACGTTTGAGGTGTCCCGGCCTTGTCCTACGCCAAGGCCTCTCCAGCGGCGGCGCTTGCTTTGTGTCCCTCAAGGCCGATGCCAGCGCTCTTGTCCTCCGCCCACCGTGGCCAGCACGGGGCTCAGGTGYTCAATCACCCACCTTCTTCTCCGCAACGGATGCAGCCCTTGCCTTGCTGCTTCCTTCCCCAAGCCTTGCTCTTGATGTTATATTTTCTTCCATGGAGCTTTTTGGATTAAGGACTTAGGCAATGCAGTCCCGGACTGTAAAACCATAGGGAGCTCCTTGTTTCRCTTGTAATTGCACTCGGAGCGCTCGTTGGTGTACAAGACGAGTTGGTGTTTTGTAATACAACTTATCTTTCTTTAAGCTCCAAAGGGAAGGCAGGTGTGGGAGAGAGGAGTGCTTTCCCGACGGCACGTGGGTTTCGGGCTCGCGAAGTGCAGTACGGAATGACTAAAGCCCCTGAAAATGCCTGGCCAATGTGGCCAGTGACACGGGGCCAGAGGGGTGAAGAAATCTGAGGTGCTGCAAGGTCTCATGGGCTCGTCATGTCAGGTTTGGGGCTGTTCAGGAGAAAGAGGGGCTTKCCAGTGTGTGTGTGTGAGAACCGTGGCATAGCAGGGAGGGTTTTGCTGCTCTGAGATTGCCGGTGGTGGCAAGGGCACATGAGCAAAGCTATTTAGCTGGATGCGTTCTCATGCCCCGAGCAGAAAGCCTTGYTAAATGTCCCATCATTGCCATTTTACTGCGCTTAAGCAGGACAAGGTGGGATCTGTTGRCAGGAGTCAAAATCTCTTAAATTTGAGAAACATTCAGGGCTCCTAGAGCTCCGGACCTGTCAGATGGGATTACTTGTCTGGGGCTGGGCGTCTGCTTGTTTCCTGACTCATGTAGGAGCGCCTACTTCTTCACCTACCTGCTTGGATGAAGYTTTGGGCTGCAGGTGCCCACGGCCTCTGCTCAGTGGAAGGAGAGTTTAGGAACAACATTGCTCCRGGGGTTTCCTTTGGTGAAAGCTGGATTTTGGGCTGCACTTTGGGCACCTTTAACTCTCCTGCCTCCTTGCCTCTCTCACCTGCAGCCCAGGGAGGTTGTGCTTCTCAGCGCTCTTCTCAGCAAGTGTTCTAAATCAGCTTGTGAGAGCCACACAGGAGGTTTTTCCAGAGAGGGAAGGATTTCACCTGCCACTCTCAACCCACCAGCTGCTCTTCATTTCCTTTACGCTTGCCGAGCAGCCTCCCGCTGCGATGGGCCTGCCYGTATGTCTCGAGATAAGTGGCAGGTCCCACACACATGTTGGAGGGGTCCTTGCTCTTGGCTGAGTTCATGTTTCTGTGGGGGCTYGTTAGTCCTCTCGTTACTGGGGAGAGGAGACGACTGAGTGGAGATGGGCTCATTCCCTCAGAATGGGCACTGAGAAGCCAAGGGAAGCATTAAATTAAAAGRCCTTGGATGAACTGGATGCATGGACTTCGTAGCAGGTTAGTGGGCTTTGGTGTTTAAATGCTCCGTGTTTCGCCATCGGTCCCCWGGGGCTGTGTTTTCTGTGAGAACAGCAACCGATCCAGCTCTAGAAAGGATGGTGTTCACGCCAAAAGAGCTGCCTGGATCCTCTTCAGAAACCACGCTCTTGCTGAACACGTCTGCAGGGTCCTGTGCCCTTGCGCAGGAGTGGAAAACACTGCAGATATATTCCACTCAAAAGGCAAACCCAAATGTTTTTCCRTTTTGCATAATTTATTCTCTTTCCCTGCAAGTGAAATTAAGCTTGCCTGGTAGGCATCATATTGGAAAAATTTTCAAAATATCTGAAACATAATTTAAAACAGTAACATGAAAATCATTAGAACAAGGGTGCAGCTCATTCAAAAAGCCAAACATAATGACAGCTGTGTTATTTCAGGCCTCTTAAGAGCCCCTGGATTAGAGAAAAATGTTGGACAAAATATATTCAAAACCATTTTTGAAGAATGGTTTTGAATATATTTTGATTCCAGTAATGAAATTATTGGCTTGATAACCATGTGGAGGGGATATAGACTTTGGAAGACCTTGAGGAGAGCTGGAGTTTGCTGTTGCCTTGTTGTTCATAGGCCTGTCTTGCTTCTGCTCAGCCCGCCTCAGCACGTCAGACGAAAATTAGGTCTCTTGCAGAGCTGTATTACTGTTGTTTCCTCTATAAGCAGGCACAAATGCTCGTCTTTCTGACAGTCTCGACAATTGGGGATATGGAAACACTATGTTCCTGATGTTTAGCCACACATATACTTAACAGATTTGTCATTATTTTCTATGCCTCCTTTTCCAAGGGGTACACAAGAGCCAAAATGAGATGGAACTTTCCACGGAGAATATCAGACATCCATGCTTCTTTTTTTGCCTTTTTTTCACCTTTATCTGAAAGATCAGATTCTTGATTTCTATAAATTGGCTTCAGTTTTGCAAAACACATTTGAAGAATTACCTTGTTTTATAGATTTAGCGTGTGCATTAACAGCCCAAGTGACTACAAATTGTTAGCTACTAWTTTTTTATTTGCTAAAAAGGTACCATTAAATGCTTTCATATATATTTAAATGCTTATATATATATATGTAAATACACATTTATTCTCATACGTACATAAATATAAATCATAGCGTAACRAAAACAAATGTTGGTGTCCAGCCGTAGAGTAGACCATTTTTCTTCTTGCCTTAATTTTGCTTTCCTTCCGTTCTCAGCCTGCAGCAAAGTACCGTCCTTGCAGCTACCCTTATTCCTGCAGCTGTTCACGGTAACAGTCCTTACGTGCTTCCAGGTGTGACCCCACAGGACCTGGTCTTTTGGCATGTGTCTCTGTATTTCTTCTGGCTGCAGTTGTCCCTGCGTGTCCAGCCCTTTCCCTAGCAGCTAGAGGGGCTGGCTGTGCAGGTAGGAGATGGGCACTGGTAGCTCCCGTCCCTCCTGCCAAAGGAGCCGTTCTGCTCCGTGCCAAACTTGTGAGCGACGCGCTTGGAAATTCAAAGCACGGGTAAGTCTTCATTAGACCCATTACTTGTATTTTATTACTGAATTATGGCTCTGGGGGAGAGGTGCTCATAGCTGGAGCCCTGAAAAATCCCATAATGAACTCCCACGATAGCATAGATTGCTGCCAATAACACAAACAAATGTGTTGTACCCTCCTGCAAACATGAAGCGGAATACAAAACACAACCACCGCAAGCCCGGGAACGGTTGTTCTTTGGTAGCTAGTTTATATTTTATAACTATGGCAACTAAATCAATAACGTCGTTCTTTATGCACAAACACTTTCA
The DNA here is from genome assembly GCA_003342815.1 of Eudromia elegans. Classification (NCBI taxonomy): domain Eukaryota; kingdom Metazoa; phylum Chordata; class Aves; order Tinamiformes; family Tinamidae; genus Eudromia; species Eudromia elegans. Next base: position 12,416 of record PTEX01000013.1, read on the forward strand.
ATCTTGTTAGGGGATTCTCATAAAATATTCACTAAACCAGAAGGAAGAGAGCAACTTGCAGGGCTCAGGTTTCCTTCTTTGCTCTAGGTGCAACGTTAACTTTGGAGGGCCCAGAAATACCCCACTGTTTTTTTTTTTCCGTGGGCTGAGGGTGAACTTCAGGCAAGTGGGTGCGCCAGAAAACAGAAATAAAATACAACAGCTTCCCGTTAAGCAGGTTAATAACGTTATTGAAGAAATACATACGGTGATGCTCAGTTAAAAAAAACAGGGGAGTTATGGTGGTTTTGCCTAATTTTGTATCCGTTAGTTCCTTTTCTTCTCAGGGGATGTGTTTTAAAATCTAATTGTGTGGATCAAAACTCAATTTTGTATTTAGAACACATTCAATGGCATTTGCTTCAAACAAAAACATAAATTGGCTTTAAGTCTGTGCTTAAAATAAAGCATTTTGAAACAAATGTTTATTGCTGTACAGAAGAATGGAGTAAAGGATGTTTTAATGCAAGTGGGAATTTGTCATCAGAGCTCTCTTAAGCGTCTGAGAGCATGATCCGTGCCCTACATAAAAAACAGAGCTGTTTCATGTAGTCAAGCTCAATTATTACTTCAAAGAGCATGGAATTTTGAATCTCCCTTTTGCAAAAATAGCATGTATTGAACTATTTAAGTGTTGTTCCAAGCTTAGCATTTAGTTAGTAAATTAACTTAGTAATTTATAAAATGGAGTGTTCTAACTCCTCTGCTGCCCCGTCCGTTGCACGGCTTTAAGCAGCGCGGTCCGAGGACAGAGGTGCTGCAGGAGACGCGTTTGCCCCTTCACCTCTCCGTGCTGGGAGCAGAAGGGGCCTCAGGGCAGTGGAAGGGCCGGCTCAGCAGCGACCCACGCAGCTGGTTCTTGTCTCCATGACACTTGCTATTTTGCTCTTTAATTGTATTATTTCATGTCTTTGGAGAGCATACCAGTTCCCGGCGCTCGTGCTTCCTCTGCTGTAGCCGAGCGGGCTTTGGCTGTGTTAATATAGTTAAATAGTTYTGATGTGGCCTTGCTTGTTTTCCAAACAAATAATTCCTCTGGAAATGGCTTCCTGATGTTTCGTGATTACTTTAAAAAAAAAAAAAAACAAACTTCAATGCACCTAAAGGGAAGTGCTGATTTTTCACTTTTTTAATGAAAATACGCCATATGTTCCTCAGAAACATTCAAAAACGATCTTTAAAAGTGCGTGTGGTGTGTGTTTCAGCTTGCCCAGGTTTTAGTGCTGGTTGCTGGACAGGATCCTGTGCTCTGTGGCCGTGGCGGTCGCGTTGCTTTGAACGCACCTCYCAAGTTCGCTGTCTCCCAAGACCCAGCTTGGGTCGTTGCTTGACTTCTGCCTGTTACTYGCCTGGCAGAAGCCTTTGGTGCTATCGAATATATACACATATAAAAATTAATAATTAACGTCATTAGCTTTTGATAAAAGTTTCATTTGTACGTTGTTAGATGTATTACAGGAGAAAAAAAAATAAAAGAACACTACCGAAAGCTGCTGTTAGTTTGATTGCTTCTGATTTCCCTTTAATTCACTATTTGTTGCCACAAGGAGTTTATCCCTGATCCCCACAAAGGCTCCTGTGATGTTATAGATGTATTTTATTGTCTTGCTCTTAAAAAAGAAACACAGACCACACAATAAAAAAGAGCTTTGTTTTTCTCTTCCCCCAAAGTGAATAAAGACCATCTGAAATCTTTTTTTTTTTGTGATCTCAGTTGTGAAAACATACTTTGAAGCAATCCTTTGGTTCTCGTTTTCAGATGTTTTGTTGAAATTGTGGGTCTGTTTTTGTGCAGTTGTATTCATCACATTGTTCTTAGTTGGTGTGATAAAAGGACTCTCTGGGAAGCAGTCAGCAAATGCGTCTCTATTATCAGCATTATATTTCTGCTTTCCCTTCAGATCACTGTAAGCTTATTGTGCAATATTGTATTTTAAAAATTGATCTGATTCCCTTTAAAAATTTACATCCTGGTTCTTGTCACGGCAGCTGGACAGTCACACACGAGCACGTCGTGGGTCTTTCGCTGTCGAATGCTCCAGAGGCGACGCTCTGCCGAGGTCCGAGGGCTATTGGAAGACCTGAACGTGCGGTATATAAGGAGCCCAGTAACAGCAGGGGGRGTAAGATGCAGAGTTTTAAAATGGGAATTTGTTGTTTTGTGAGAGCAGTTCTTCCAGTACTGCTCTTACAGTACCCGCTCTACTGGGCCGGTTCTTTCAGACTCCATGAGAGTTTGCCTGTTTCCATCCTTTCTCACTTCCAGAAATCTTTGCCATATTTGTTATATTTTGCTGTATTTTATTAAGCTTTTCAGTGATGCTCTCAGCAGATTGGCAAAGGAAGTATTAATTATTACTGAGAATAATATACTAGGATATTTATACCAGGTAAGTAGCACCATATTTACTGTCATATTGAGATGACAAATGTTTTTGACCAAAAAGTAAATTCAACCAGTTACCAAAAAGCAAAACTCTCTAACCTAACGGTCAGACTCTTTAAATGATGCATTTTCTAGAGCAAACTTTGATAATACTGAAAATAGACATTTTCCACAGTACTTAAATGCCAATGGTTTGAGGCAAATTTCCACTGAAAAGAAGTGACAGGAAACTTTCAACTCCATCTTCTCCGTGAATGGTCTTATTGAAGCCTGTGGGAGTATTTGAGGAACAAAATGCTATTTAGTTTGAGAAAGGTATCACATGTCTGTGCCGTATTGCTTTTTTCTTTTACATACAGCATTCATCTAAGTGGTTTCTACAGTAACTGGATATTAAGAGTTTTCTGTCCTGCTTTGTCCTGATTGAGATAAATGTTGGTCAGTCAGTCATTTCCAGGTACCTGCCACTACTGCAGGAAAAAGTGGCTACCTGCCACTTCTGCAGGTAAAAAGGCTCCTTCTAGTAATAATTCTCAGTAGGCTGTCATTAAAGATCTCAATAGTTTGAGGGTGGTGGACAGAGGTGGGGCAAGTCTGCATGGTCTATACGCAGCCACCTTTTCTATATGGGGTTAACAGGTCTTTTCAAATAACTATTTTTCCTCTGCCAAATCAGTGGGACAGTGTTACCTCCTCTTCATAGATCCCCAAGATTTGTTCAGATTGAGGAATTGCTGTGGGTCGTAGGTGCTTTCTTATCTCCCAAAATAAATAACCACCTTCTGTAAACCCGCCAGCACAGAAAAACTTATCCTGATCACTGTGTCATGGCCTCCTTGGGGTCTTTCAGTGGGGTGCCCTGTGGCCATGGGTGATGCATATAGGTGACACATGCTTTCCCAACTTCAGCCCTTAAATATCCCCTTTCCTTACTGCTCTCTTGACCATCTCAGTTCTTAATGATGATTCTGTCGTGGTGGTGGCCAAGAAGAAAAAGCTGCTGGCTGCCGAGGGTCAAGGCTGTGCGAGTGATCCAGCCAAAGGGAGGAACACCATTAAAAACTGCTCCTCCGATCACCCTCGTCGGGCTTTGGCTCTGACAAAGTATATCAGCCCTCATGTATCTCAGCCCTCCTGGCGTCACGCAGGGTCCTGCGTCACCCGTCACAAGGCATTGGAGAGCTTCACTTGTGCACCCGCCCCTCCACTGTGACCTGGCCCTCGTTCTTGCAGCCTCTGCTCCGATACAGGCTCTTATTTAGTTATTTTTGATGTTATTTTTGATGGTCTTCTGTGTTGAAGCTAGCAGAGTGGGTGAATCTGTGCTATGTGCTACCACCCCTTATTCAGAACATGAGAGGACAAAGGGGTGATGAATATTACTAAATGTGGGTTTTTTTCTAACTTATATTCATAGCTGCATAAATCAGTGTGTTTTTGTTTTTTTTTTTTTTTCATAGAGCTGTTTTGAGGTAAGTATTAAGCTGATATGATGATGTTTGAAGTCATGGACTTCCCCGTCAATCCCTTAGGTTGTGACTGCACCTGATTCTACAGAGCAGCAGCTTCTCTAAGCTTCAGCTAATGGCAAGATGCTCTTTGGGTCTCAGGAGACTTCCCTCCTTGTCTGTAAGATATTCTTCAGGATATTATTTTTAGATGGTATTCTCATAGAGACTGGACATAGCCCAGATTTATGCTGCATTCAATTAATATGGGATAAGGGTTTTTAATTAGGATATAATAATTCCATGTGTAAGATACTGATTTGGGTTGTGAGAGACCTAGTTTCTGCTCCTGACTTCATTGCTGACATGCTGTTTACTCCTAGATGTATTGCCCCACTGTGTCTGTTTTAGTCTGCCTTGTCTTGAAGATTGAAAGCGTTTTAGGGAATGAGATATTTTGCGACTGAAATGCGTACAGCAAATGCAATGCAACCCTGATCTCACCGAGGGACTTCAGTCATTACCGTGTAGCAGGCACAATTCTGAAAGTTGAAATGGTTAGTAATTTTTGAGAGAATTCAAATCCGCAGGAAAAATGATTCCTCTGCATTCCTTTTTTTGACATTGTGGCGAGGAAGCTCCCAGTCCTGCAGTGACAGGTCTGCAGATCCAAGYGTACTGTTGAGTAGCTCGTCTGACGAGCGGAGCCACCGTGTCTGTAGGGTTAAGTRTGGGTGAGAGTTATGAAATTGGGGAATAAAGTAACAAATTACATCACTTTCACTGTTTTCAAGCGCAGGCTTGTGATTTTGCACACAAACATACTTTAAGATACGCAGAAGCTTCTTAATGATTTCCAGCTAATATATCCTTGCTTCCCAAAGCAGATGTTTCTGCTGCCACAGTCTTTTCATTAGCTGCATTATTGTCAGAATGTGCACAGTAATGTTATTTCAGGCTTTTTTAAGGTATTATAATAAAGAGCAGACCAAAATTAGAGAGAGAATTCTCTCTGTGTGAGAGAATCAGTTGTTTGGGGAAGGTTTTGTGGATTTACAKGTCCTGGATGAGGTTAGGATGCCTGTAAGAAGGTGTAGGTGACTACCTCTGATGAGTCCTCTGACAGTAACGAATAACGTAGTGATGGCCATGCAGAGCTTGGACACGGGCCTGCCCACACAGAATGAGTAAAAAAAGCCATTTCTGTGGCTCTGTGGGTTGTTCCCTTCTCTGGGAGTGTCCAAGGTTGGAAGAAGCATTCCTGTAGTATGGACAACTTGCTAGATACTGTGGTTCAGGAGAAAAGCATTTAAMATATTTTGTAGGTTCTGACTCCTTCTGCAAGAATGTGGTGAGTTGCCTGAGGCAGGTCAGCATAGTTAGAGCTTTTTGTTTTTATAATTAGACTTTTGGTTTTGTTCAGTAGAGGAAGCTGTGCAAATACTGTCTTGTTTTGCTGTCAGATGCTACAGGAACTCTAACTCCAACCATAACTCATCTAGAAGGCTGAAGCATTGCGCGAAGCACATGATGGCTCCTGAGGAGCCAGTGCTTGATTTCAGAGTCAATATTTCATGCTGACAGAGAAGGTAGGAGCAGTCCACCGAAAAGCAGAGGAGCCAAAACCCTACAGATCAAGAGGGGGCTAGTTAGGTCCCTAAACAGAACCTTGGGAGTGCCCAGAAAGRGGGACTTGGTTCAATTATATTACACAGAGAAGAATAATTTCATGTCAGATAGAAGCATGTCTATTTTTTTTTTTTTCCCAAAGGCAAATGCTTCTCTTTTTAACATTCGTTTTCATCTTGCATGGGAACAAAAAGCTTAAGATGTCAGTGAGGGGAACAGRCCTTTAAAAGAGGAGCTGAAGCTGTCGGAACGTTTCGCTTGGTCTCGGTCCAGCTGTAACCCAGGTCTGCTTGCAGGTTCTGGGGGCCTCTCATCAGAGCGTCGGGTCAGGGTTTTGCCCGTGACACGCTGACATCTCGACCATGGAACTGGAGGAGCAATGGCTCCATACATGTCGCTTGAAGAAAACGCTGGTGAAAAGGAGGCTCCGCTGGCAAACTTGGGAGACACCCTCAGCCTCACAGGAGCTGAAGTCGCGAGGTGATGAGCTGAGGATGAGGGGAGCTGGATGCAGAACGGGTGGGAGGAAGGAAAGGCYGCACGAGCTGCGGGATGATCCGTATCAGGACGGGATGAGGAGGTCTTGGACAGGACTCCTGTAAAACAAAGATAAGGGTGAAGTGTACGGTGTGGGCAGATAGTGGTATCAAAGAGGAGAAAGGCCTGCTGATGAGTGTGGTGTTAATGGGTTTTAGGAGTTTAGAGCAAAAATGATGTTTTGCCCCAGGGAAAACACCGAAAAATTCCCGATCTGTGCTGCGTTCAAGGAAGYGTCTTCGTTTAATCAAGCACCTGTCAAGCATGCTTCACATGTCTCTGGCAGCAATTAAAGAAGCCATTTTCCTGAAGTGAGGAAGGCGTTTGGCTAGACATTATTTTAAATATAAAATATGACATGTTTTGTCAAGGGTGCTTTAAAATGACAGTCTCGCTTTATGCTCCCCCTTTTTTTTTTTCTGTGACTGACTGCTTGGGATGGGTGTCGCTTATAGGACAGTAATTTAGCATGGTTTTAATTAGTTTGCTATCTCCCTCTGATATTTTGCTCTGTATAAAGCCTAGAAAATATAGGGATTTTTTCCCCGTAAAAGGGCTACATATCAAAATTCAGACACCATGATGGAAAGATGCAGCACATTTATGACCTTACGTGATTAGTGATCTCTGAATCTAATCTTAAGGTACTTTAATGGACTATAATTATCTACAGTGTATAGTTACTGCCTTTCCTGAGATTGATTTAAAATTGCCTCGGGTGGCAAGCGCTGTGTAATTATCTGATAAGAGCTAAACTTGATACTCTGGCTGCAAACTTTTGGAAACACAAAAATAAACACAGAGCAGGACAAAACTTGCAGTCGGTCAGCTTCAGAAATGAAATCTGCCCTCGCAGGCTGGATCTGCAGCTCCAGATAAAGAMGACAAGGGGAGAAGTCCTCAAGCTGTCCCCAGTTGTCCTCAAGCTACTGGCCTCATTTARCTAGTGCTGGGGAAGGGGGCCTGGCCTCTGCCACGGGGCTCCTTCAGCAGAAGAGTGTCTCAGGTGGGAGATGAGCTCATGTAGCGTGTTTTGTAATAAAATCAAGTAGTAAATTAACCTCCTTGATGGGGAGGTGGCGTTTATCCTGAGATGGATCTCAGGGTCAGTAACCCGGGCTCAGGAGTCTGTGTGTGTTCCCTGTGCCARCACCAGGATTCCCAGAGGATAACAACCCCATCCTAATGTGCAGCTCCCACTGGAGTCGTTGACACAGCTGGCACTGATACTGTCTTGGAGCTTCGGCAAATGCATYGTTTTTAGTATTTTATGTTTTAGTACATAGGGTGTTGACAGCACTTTTGGGACTGTAGAGTGTTGCACGTCCCTGGCAAACCAATTCTGTTCAATTGGCTTGAGATACCTTTTTTTTTTTAATACAATTTGGACACTTGTCCTGTTATTTCAAAAGTTTATCTGCCGTTCTGCCCTGTCACAACCGAGGAGCTTTCTSTCAGTAATTGCACAGGGTGGTGGAGTCTCTTTTTTTGTGCAGTGACTACAGAAAGGGCTTGGGAGACTGTAGCGGATGAAGGAGACGTCACCTTAAGGAATAACCAGCTTCATTTTTGAGTGAGGTACCAGCACGTGACACTCGGCAAGGTGGCACAGCAGTGACCAGCGAGTAGGGAAGGGCTGTGGCCAAAACGAGGTGTTCTTCCAGCTCCGGGACTTGCTCACTATTTCCTGCCATCTCATCAGAGCCTCTGACAGGCTCAGGTATTTTTTTTAACCCCAAAGCTGTAGTGCGTACCACAAAGCAACTCCGTTTWGGACTTCATTTCGATGAATGAAAGTCAGTTGGTGCAATAGGAGGTTGTAGTTGCTTCAGGGCCGCTGGCTCTGGCCAGGTTTTATTCAGTGGACACAGGAGATGTCCATGTCTGCTCTGTGTTTCATGRAGTGTAAAATAAGTGGTGGACGTGMTATTCCTAGCCTGGTAGAGTTTATTAATGCATTTAACTGGGTTTGCACTACATTTCTTAAAAGAACTGGCAAGACCACATCAGAGCAACTCCTGTTAACTGGGTTAAAACCTGCCTGGTACAGAGACGGTGAAGGTACTGAAGAATAACCCCCAGAYTCTTTTTGTTCTCTCTTTTTACCTTTTTGTACAGCTTGGAGTCAGCATGGATTGGGAGTAGGCAGGAGCAATTCACTATGTTTAGCTGGAAACAGCACAAAATTCTTGTGGACTGGGTTTATGGATGGCAGAGATACGATGAAGAGGTAAATAAGGAGGTTTGGGAGGAATCTGGATGGCTTGGCAAGCCAGCCYGCTCCAAAGGAGTTTGTTTCAGTATCATTGCAGTAAGGTCAGGTAAGGCCAATATMTTTCTGTAGAACAATTGGTGGTTTGGGGGAAAATAAAAACCAGACCAGCCTTAAGGCATGGAAAGGTGTGAGCTCAGGAGCAGCTTCTGCCACCAGCACCTCAGYTCCAGACCACGTGTATGTAGAAAAGTTCCCTGCTAACACCCCATGCAGGTCTGCAAGCGGGCTGAAGCTTTCATTGACATATAAATCCAATCAGACTTGCTGCATGTTCTTGTAGATATATAATTTATAGCTGTTGTGAAGCAAAAATGTCACTTGCCTTTTGTATTTACAAASAGCCGGGGATTAGGAGGCAGCTGTTGAAGGAACTGCTTTTATTTTTAGGTGTAACCAAGATATTAAAGTGCCCTCCAGAAATGTCTGCGCGCTTGGGAATGTTTCATATTCTGTATTATTTATGTGCGTGAGCGTTCGGGTCTCGGCGCTTGCTGCTGCGTGCATTATCTCCCTCCGCGTGGCGGGTCCTGCGAGCTCCAGCAACGAGGAGCGGGCGGCTGCGCTGCAGAATGTGATACTAAGGAGAGAAATCGCTTTCTCTGCCTCCTCAGCTGAGGAGAATGAAAAAATTCTCCTGAAATGGGAATTTTTCCTTGCTGGCCAAGACTTGGGATTTTTTTCCTTGCAAAAGATTAAGTGCTATTTTTGCAAGTGTAAGAAATATCATAGAAAGATGCCAAAATAATGAACTGTATCCTAATTTCCTTACGCATTGTGTGGACGGGTGTAGGAAGCCTTGTMTCTTCCCTGGTTGCTCTTTTTTGCATCCATCACAAGTCCTCACTTGCAGCCTTAGACTTGCACCCGTTTCTACCTGATGGGGAGACTGCCATTGCCCCATGCATCCTCTGTATTTACTTTTAGAATATATAAAGAAACGCACAGTCCCAGAGCATTCCCAGAGCTTTTGTACATCCTGGAGCTGAACCGGAGATCCTGAGCTACAAGCTGGAGTTCCGGGATTTTCCTGACTTCCACTACCAGGATGTGGCCTCTTATCTTTGCAAGAGTGAGTTGGGTGTTTCTGTAGGAATAATATTTTTTTGCCCTTGCAGCCTTCATCCAATGACAAACTGTAACCTGCCCTTCCTGCCTCCCCTCCCCTTCCAGGTGTGTTCCAGCTGGGACCCCCCTCCTGAAGCCTGTATCTCCAGATGGGCTTTTCTTCTGCCATGTTGGAYGAGCATCTAGTGAGGATGTCTGTTCTCCAGGTACACTCATTTTATAACCTTAGTGTTCTGAGGCAGCCCGAGTTTTATATTGACTCAAACACATTATAAATCTGGGCAATGGCCATGCGATCAGAGGAAAATTTTTCTGATTACGTGACAAGATGCCAGAACAAAACAATCTGAGACCTATGAAAATCAGYGCTATGTGCTGAGAAAGAAAAAAAAAAATCAATAAGTAATTTGTGCGGAGGATCCCAATGAGAATGGGTAGTTTTTGAGATTTGGAATAACTTTTTCTTATCGATTCATAAAACCTCCAGAACAGGGAGAGAGGTAAATCCAGGGCTCTTCCTCCTCGGAGGTCAGCGRGAGAAGCCTCCTGCCCTAAGCTTCTAGCTTGGGGACTTACAAAGGATTGCTCTGGTGCTTAATTAARCTATTTAATTAGAAAACTTTGTCACAGCCCATCCATGGCTCGAAGGCAGTTTTATSAAACAGGCTGAATAATTCTTTTCAGACGTTAAAGTTGATCGCTCTTCTTAGCGTTGGAGAACCAGAAGCACAGCAACCACGAGAGCTGAATGATGTCCTGGTGGTGCCTTTGCATGGGCTGAGTCTCCTCTTTGCCTTTCCAGCAGGACYTTGTGGCCTCWGGAGGCAACTCGCCAGCTGGCAAGMCAAAATGAACCCTAAAAGAYAGCCCAAACATTTGTATTTTACCTGGTTTTGGGTCAMGACTGTGCAGAGCCCATGTGATGAATCTGAACAGATTTCACTCAGTGTGAATGTGCACATACCAAAATCTACATTAAATGCACCCAAGACTGTTCACATTTGGTTTTTGATAGTTTTGCAAGCTTTGGCAGGAGAATGGAATATCTGCTGCTAGTAGAGTCAGTGTTTGTGAGGGTCCTTCTTGAGGAGACGCCAAGAGAAAACCAATTATGAACCTGCTCTTTCAAGGTGATTTTGGGACCATTTTTGTTGGCTTGAGACTTTTYGCTATAATTTGCTTATAAGAAAAACTTTCTCAGTTTTGATCTTCTGCTTCGCTCGCATTGTTCAAGTGCAAAGTGACAGACCCAGCTGTTCACAAGTGAGAGTGTCAACCTTCTTGGTCCTAAAAATCCAAAGGAAAAAAAAATCTTCATTGTTTATAAGCTCTGTGTTTTAGGATATAGAGATATATGGATATGTACCCCAAAATACGTCCAAAATACATAAAGTCTTTGAGAGAAGAAATTAAAAACCTSGGCATGCTTAGAAATGTCCTTACCTTGATATTTCAATTATAGACTGGGTTTTACATAGAATGGCCATTTCTCCTGGCTGTCCAACTGCTGCTAGGGTGCTGCAAATGAAAATACTCCTAGTACTTATATCTGCTATGCTAAAATGGTTGCCATATGTGTCCCAGTGCTTTAATAACAGCAGCACTTCATGCTTTTTTGTTTTCCACATTCTACCTTTCTTTCTGCAGAACYAACATTCAGCAAGAAAGATAATAAGAAAAAACCCCAGGGCTCTTGTTATCACAAGCCTGCGAGTGGCTCCGTTGGCAAGTAACAGCCCAAGAGCTGGGATGCCTGGGAATTCTGGTGACTGTGGCCAAGTTTCCAGCGGTGAGTCCAGTGAATACCCTGCGCTGGCCGTGTCCGAGCAGTTTATGATCTGTAGAGAACAGAAGTCTTGGCTCTAGGTTTGCAACCTTTGGTTTTTTGCAGAAGAGACATCACAATAACCTAACTGTTAGTGGGTTTGAAGAAGGAAGCAGCTGGTGCAGTTGAGAACTAATAAATGACTCGCAGGCGGCCGGCTCTAGTGTGCAGTTGTTAGAGGTAGATGGTGCTGTTCCCAAGGAAATGGTGGTGCGCAGGCTCTGGAGCTCCTCTTTGCYGAGACAGTTGCAATAATTACAACTCTGAGCTCCCCTGAGATCAGCAAGTGTTATTCCAGACGGAGGCTCTCCCAGAATTTAAAGCAGCATCCTTAGGATTTTATGACTTTTACTGTGAGTTTGGAGGAGCATGGTAAACCTCACTTGCACCTCTGAATCCTTGATGCGTACAAGCCTGGATAGAAAATCTTCTGGGAACAGTCTCTCCCAACAGATTGGTGTAGAAATTTCAGGTTCCTTCATGTATCTAGAAGGTGCAGAGATAAACCAAAGCATGTTGCCATTTTTTTTTTTTTTTTTTTTAGGGGCAAAAGACCTCACTACTTGAGGTGAACCACGTGTTCTTTTGCAACAGCACTTAGAGGTGCTAACCACACTCAGGCTTCTAACCACACTCAGGCTTCGTTGCACGTCTGAAGTGTGCTATAAAATAAAAAGTCTTTGGCCAGTAGAGTTACTGTTAAATACAAACTTATGAGTAGGAGGCAGAAGGAGATGACATTTGAAATGTGAAGTTGCCATCTTTATTGGCAAGTCAAGCTTAGCAGCTACTGTGTGTCTTTATGAAGAGCTCAAAGGAAACTAAAGGTTGAATTTGATGTGCTGCACGGACAACGAGTACTACTTCTGATACATGATTTATGCATTAGTCTAACAGTCTTGAGAGTGTCCAGGCATCAAGAAGGGCATTTACACTACTGACAATGTGCACTGAGGAAGAGCAATCTGCCCCTGCATTGGACTCCCATTGACAGAACTGGATCAGGTCTCCAGGTAAGAGGATGTAAGGAATATGTGCAAGAATAGGTGGAAGTRTTGAAAAAGGCTTGAAGGCAAACCTGGAATGGCTGTACCTTCTACAGGATCGCCTACCTTCTTTTAACATAAGCTCCATAAGTGCTGTTTTTATGATTACGATACTGCTGARCCCAAGCATTCAAGAATTGTGAAATCTAATAAGCATGCTGAGCTCTTTTATTTGTTGTTAGATTTTGAACTCTTGAGAATTCCCTTGGGTCATCTGCTCGAGCCTTTCTGTGYAGTGACCAGGGTTGGTAATGCTGTTTTATAAATGCAACACAGATCTATGCTGATATTCAACAAGGTTCCTGAAACAAGCACTTGAAGAGCCAACTGACAGGCCAAGAACTTGGCACCGCCAGCATGGCCAACGAGCAGAGAAATTTGCTGCAGGTTCACGTGAGCTGAATYGAGATAAGGGGCATGTAGCTAAGGGCTGGGATTTTATTCCTCTCTTTTTTGGGAGGTTGAGTAAGTTCTCTGTAAGATGTCAGAGACATGGGAGAAGTTTTCCTCTTTTATCTAGCCCTATTTTTATGTATCTCTCAACTTATCCAGCATTGGGTTAAAGGTATCATTGTGAAAAAGCAAGAGTCTCTGTTTGAGATATGACACCCTCTGACTAACTSAACTGGGAGTATTTTTATAATTCTCCATTCACTTTTCCTAATATGCTTATATTCATTTTCAAGGTGCAGGGCAGAAAAAGTCAGACAATTTAACTTGAAATTTGTTCCAGGTTTCTCTGAATTTTCAATCGCTGAACTGTAGCTGCAATTTTAGGTCTGCAAACTCGGCGAGGAAACCTCTAGGCTCCAACCTAGAGCAGAGCTACTTCTCACTAAATCGGTGAATTATTATTATATCTGYTGGGTTTATTTTTGTCTTCTCTGTAACGTTTATATATCATATCTCACTAAATATGGTCTCAGAAGAGTATGTAATGAGAAACATGTCAGATGAGGCTTTTATGGTTTCAGTAGCCAACTTATAATGGATAAGTAAAATGAAAAACAAAGAATAATCGGAAAACTCCCCTTACGCCCACACTGTCAATAAAAGAGCTATAAGCCAGAGTAGATTCAGATGATACAGAGGGAATATTTATTCCTACTTAAAGCCCTTTTGACTGACTCTATTTGATCAGCATTCCTGTTTCGGTTGTAAAGTTTGCTTTTCATTTTTCCCTCTTTCCTGTATTTTTAGACTAGCTCTCTTACTTTTAGGGCGGTTGGCTTTACGATGGCTTGTCTTTGGACCTGGCAGTTTGTCTTCCCCAGCAAGTGAGTGATGGGCTTGGGAACCCTGGGTGAAGGGAGGGAGCTTGGACGTGACCTGCTGCTAATTCTGCTAGCTCAGATCCTCTTAATGTATTTCTAGTTTCGTGTTGAAAGCTGCCGTGAGCCTTGGTGGTGCCTGAAAACACAGTAGTGCTGCCRTGTGTTATTGAGCAGTATTAGCTCTTCAGCAGAGAAACATTTTGAACTCTGATGACGCCAACTTGATAATGGGAATAAGTGTGCAACTCGAACAACTTCTTAGTTTAGTTCCTAGTTTTAATTCTCAGTTTCTTATTGTTCCTTTTTCTGTGCCCGCATACACCCTTTCACGGCTTCATTGGTATACGTTTGGGCCAATATCACCTGAATAACTTACTTTTAGAAAGATTTAAATAAACTTATTTATAAATGTGCTCTTTGTGGAGACTACGTGTTTCTGTAGGCATCTTCCTGCCTTAATAAAGCATCTCATGTTATGGCAGAGCTTCATGTTCACAACGCAGCTCCATGGCTGCTCCTGAGGAGAGGCCCATGAGGACCACATGTGGACAGACAGGGATGGGAGCTGGGCACCCACYGCTGTGCTGGGGATACCTGGCAGCCTTGAAGAGACATTTGTGGGTGTTTGTTTGTAGAAAAAGGAACAAAAGCAGGAGCTCTGTGCAGGGTGATGCTCATGGTGGGAGTYRGATCCCTTGATCGGCATGGCCGGAYGTCRTGTGCAGGTGGAGTCGGGCAGGATCGTTGCACTGGTGTCTGCAATGGCATCAAGGGAAATCTCCAAGCTTGTTCTGGCGAGTTCTTATGGCTTGGCTGGCCGGTGCTCCTCTGTGACCATGCTACTCCATTGAAAGACCCATTGCTATTTATTATCTTAAATCAGGTGCAAAACAGTTACCTAAGTTAAATCCAAAAAACTGAACAGTTCAAAATTCCCTCCTGGAGAGGTTTAGATCCTTCCATTAGGCAGGTCAGATGCTCTGCAAGGATTCCAGATATGGCCACAGATGTGGTACGTTATCCTACTAAGCTGCTCGATGCCACAGAGGCCTGTCCTGGTGCTGCTGCAGTGCCGTTACCTCTCGTATTTYTTACCTTTGCATCAACCAATCTACGGAAAAAAAAATCAAGAAATCAAGTATTTCCAATTTTTTTGCATTTCATGCTTTTCTGTTTGAAACCACATTCAGATATTATTGTCAATGCGTGTACCCTTTCTGCTTTTTAAGTCAAGAAGCAGATCTAACTAGAGAAAAAGCCCTTGGTGATAGGGAAGGGAAAGGAGAGCGTGAAACAGGACAGCTGGGGCACATGCGCTGCTGCTGCTGCTGCTCCAGGCAGGGACGAGGCCGTGGTAGGTACAGAGGGAGGTGGCCGCGTGCGGGCTCCTGAAGTGATGCTCGCTGGCRTCTTCCACAGCACCCACCTCCACCTTGGCCTTGGGCAGCCGTCTCGGAGCTGCCGCTTGCTTCCGCGGGGTCCCCGGGCGGCCGCTTGGGCGCAGGTGCCGTTGAGCAGGGGCTGCATTCGGTGCAGGCGCAGGCTCCGCCGCTCCAGATGAGACTCTTCCCCGTCTCATCGCTCCTCCRATTACAGCTTTGCGCCTAATTACTTTCAATGAAACAGATTACTCTTTAACTGAAATTATCTTTAAGTGCTTTATTTTTTTTTTCCAGTAGAGTTTTCTTTTCCAAGTGTGTTTTGTTAGAAGCGAAAGCAAGATAGTCTCAGGCGGAGTCGTGCAGCCAGATTTTACATATGGTAAAATTTAACACCCTTGGAAACACCGCTCAGGAGGGCAGTGCTCATCATCAGTTGTGCATTGGCCAGGCTGCGGCGCTGCCCAGCGCTGCCCTGCAGCAGGGAGGGATGTTGGAAGCCAGGGCGATGTTTGCTGAGCCATTTGCAAGGCTCTCAGGTGGGTGTCAGGCTGGCCATGCTCTTGCCCACAYGCTTTCCTGGGTGGCCCATCTCCCACTTCCTCTCTCCTAAACGAAAATGTTTCATTTGAAAAAAGAAAGAAATACATATATAGATACATATGTGTATATATATGACTTTTGGCTTGTATCACATCAGGTTGCCACGATATATTAAGATAAGTTGTACCAAAATTTCTACAGGTCGTAACTGTTCATTGGAGTCAGTGCTCGCAGTAGGACATCGTCTACCGTAGATGATCASGGCTACTTCCAGACTTCCAAGGAACGTTTGCAGCTCTCAGGCTGATGCTTCTATTAGCCAAGCATACAAAGCAGTGTGTCTTAATTGTGCAYTGTGGTGACAGTTCAGCAAGTGGTGCCTCTCCTGCGGCCATGGTATTCACAGAGCCTTTTAACCTGTGAAGGTCTGGCTCCTTCCCGGGTGAGGTTTCATCCAAACTGGAACTTCCTAAGTAAATCTCCCCTAAGCGGGAAGAGAGGCAGGCAACTTGTTAGGCTGGTTGTTCATGATGTCACCAGCATTCCCAATCCTGTTGTCCTTAATAGAATGTCCTATGGACCTATGGGCAAATGGGCAGAATTGGGAAAATGAGAGTTGAGTGACAATTTTGTTCAAGGGAAGTTTTGTGTGAAGGGCTGCAGGACTGAATCCATGAACAGTAGAAAATAGTCTTGACTAGTACTAGTGTGACCTGCTCGTTTTTCTCCATGTCTTGCATGACTTGTCCTCCTATTTCTTTATTTTTTTTTCCCTAGGATAGAGGGAGAGGACTCATGAGGTCATTTTGGTATACAGGAAAACCTGAAGTCAGCAAAGAATTCTTTGTCCTTGGTCTCCAGTCTTGCTCATCTATTCTTCAGTATCTGAGATGTTCTCCGTCTCATCTAACTAACCAATGAGCTGGGTGAAGCTGGTAGGCCTGTAAAGCACGCGGATTTAAAGAGAGGTTGCAGGTTTTGGGTGAGTGGCTCTTATGGCTTTTATTGCATCTTGCTATTGCATCTTACGTTACAATGCAGACAACTCCTCAGGCTGTCGTGGGAATGCAGCGAAAATACAAATAAGTTGGCTGGTGTACTGAAAATSAGACACGACGCGCTGGCTTGCGCTGTGTGTGTGTGTGTTCCCGTTTCCTCTTTTAAATTATGCTCTGCGTCAAGCGGGCATTTGCATTCAGATCAGAGCTATTCACAAGAGGCCTGCAGCTGGGGAACGTGTTACATATTGTAATTATAAAGATATATTTGTTCCTTTTTGCCTGCGAATAGATTCTGGTATTGATTTGTTCCTACGCCCGCACACCTACACGGAGGCAATGGGGAGGAGGCTCATTTTATGCGGAATGACTTTAATTGCCTTATCTCTGGGGAAGGAACGCAGCCGTTGAAAACCTCACTTACAATTTTGTAACAGTTTTTTCCAAACAGACCTAGACTAATGATCCAAAACACTTTTCTTCTTAATTAAGACTATGCTTATAGATGGCTGCTGGGATGCTTGGAAGATTTGGGGAAAAAAAACCCTCTGGAATGTTCAAAGGGAAAAATACCACATTGACTACACTTTTTTTTAAAAAAAAATAGAATGAAATCTGTGACTTCTGTGAGTTATTTTGAGAAAATCTGTCTTACGGCAGATTTAGAGCCATTAAGTAAGTAAAGACCTGGACAAAAACTGAAGAGTTTTATCTCAAAAAAAAAAAAAAAGAAAAAAAAAAAAAGAGGAACCTAAAAGGCCAAAGAAGAAAAACAAAAACCCAACTCATACCGCAGGGCCCATGAGGAGGCCCCCGGAGAACATTGTGAACATCGGGCTCGATTCTCATTTCCCAAAGCATAAACAGGGACAAAGTCCCACGGAGGAAGGGGCAGTGCTGGTAAGGCAAGGTGCGCTGGCTGTGGGTTAGCTGGGTGAGCATCTCCGTTTGAGAATAGCCTGAATCTGCTCATTTAAGGGGAGAAGCAGGGCGGGAAGGAAGGAGGGCAGTGCTGGAGGCGCCGTAGGGGCCCCGATGCGCTGCCTCCCGCTGCCCTCCTGCAGCGGTGCCCAGCGCGGAGCGGTGCAGACACGTAGATGCTTCAGCTTCCTCGAATAACAGCGTTAGCCCGTCCTTGGTATGGGGCAGAACGTTGCCCAGCTCTGTTCTTGACACGCACTCAGAGCCCAGAGCTGCTCTCTGCCACAAGTTAGTGTTAACAGAAGTCACAGAAMCCTCCTTGTTTTAGTGCTGCTACTGCTAACGTTGTGCGTGTCTCCCCCCGAAACACAGCAGAGGCAGCACTTGCTTTTTGTTGACAAGGAAACATATCGAGCTCTTCAGCAAGAAATGAAGCACCTCCGTTCAGCATGCTGGGATGTCTGTGCTTGGGGTGAATTCAACAGATTTGTGTCTTAAACCTAGGAGCACTCTGCCTCTTACAGCGTTGTAATTCCCTCTCTCCTGGGCATCCTCCTGGGCTCGGCGTGCTCCCTTTCCCTGCTGTTGCTTTTCTGGGATATTTTATTTTTTATATATGTATTTTTTCCCGCTATTACCATAGGTGCTTCTTGGCTCAGATGGTGCCTCCTTGCCCGAAAATTAGATTTTAATTAATCTCACCCAACTTTCTGCTGTGTGCAGGTGATGTCATGTTGCCATTACCTAACCCTTAATAACTGATTAGAGCCTAATTGAATGTACTGGAGGAAACCCAACAGGATGTCAGGCTATAAAGTTCATTAAGGAAAATCAATTTGCATGGCTTTAAATTGCATTAAGGGCTACCCGTTAAATCAGCTAATGTATTTCTTCCTGGGTCGGGGAGGTAAATAGCCACATTGTGGAGAAATATGTGCAACATGAAGTGGTAGATTTTGCGGGTAAATTAAATTGCAAATGACTGTAGAGATCGGGCACCAATTCTGTTAGGAATGACAGGCTGCCAAGGCGCTCAAAGAAATACTTGGCCAAGTGTCTTTTCCCATTTCTTTGTAATTTAAAAAAAAAGTAATCTCAGCAGTAGGCTGGACCAAGATGTATCTCATTTTATTAAAGGAGCAAATGGGGGCGGGTTAATGCATRCCAGTTGTGTTACTTGGTCTCCAGGATGGATTTGGCAGCCCCTTTACATGTCGGGCCRGATGTTTTCAGCTTTTTATTTCAAAATCTATAAGCGAGAGGAGCTGCTCACACTCCCGTTCTTGGCGTCGTCGCCAGCTGGACCCATTTCAAACAGCGGCTTTGGTGCTACTCAGTCAATACAGTAACTCTGCAAACTGTTTAATTAAAACAGCCAGTGGGATGCAACCTTATCTTGGTGGTTAACCCGTGTGTTATCCGAGGAAGCAGCGATGCTCTGGCCGTGGTTTGGCTGGTGTGAAATGGTTGTGCTGCTGTTGGGCAAGCACAGGCCCTGCTGATGCACGCTAGCTACTTGGGAGATGCCTAAAACACAGCACCATACCCTCTTTTGCTTTTTTATCCTTTTTTTAAGGACTTGGTTGATTACTGCTGCACTCTTCATGTGCATCAGYGGGGCCCATGCAGCAGGCAGAGGAGCCCAGTTGCACCGTCACTTGAAAACACCCTTTAATACTGACCAGTAAGTGACATAATGTGTTAGGGCTTGAAATGAAGAGGAAGGCTGGCTTAGCGGAAGGGTTGGGTCACGTCTTGCCCAGAAGCTGTTGGTAGAGCCCGTCGTCCTCTTGGAGAGGGTTTAGATGGAAATGGCAGTTACGCAAGATCTGCTTTTGTAGGGTGGCACCTGGTACTGCCTGGATGCCTCACCTCATCGTGGAGCAGAGGCTGGCCATAACCCTCAAACGGAGAGCAGCCTCAGCACGAAGCCAGGCGTGATTTAACGTAGTGGAGCGCAATGCTCCTTGTGATCATCATCACATTAAATGTGGAGGGGAGTGTTCTGGAAGTCAGATGCGTGTGGAACAGCGTTAGTGGGGCTGAGMTGTGCTCGTTAGCTCTTTGTATTAACTTTGAAAGAAAACTGATGAGGGCTTATTAAAGTGGTGGGKTTTTTTTCATTTTGGTTTGGTTTTTCTTTTTTTGTTTTTGGCCTGGTTTAATCATTCTGGATCACCACCTRAATATCTTGTAATATTTCAGCATTCATAGTGGGAAAGAAAAGGTGAGCAAAGAGCCTACATAAAYCTGGAACATCATATTTTTCCTTTTAATGAAGTTGCATTTCAGGAATAAAATTTCATTGAAGACCTAAAAGTTATGCCTTGATACTTTGTATTTTTGCCTGTTTTCCTGTGAACTCCATATGCGTTTTTGGCCCTCTAATTTTTTTAACAGTGTTTTAGGCCATTTTCAGCATCTTTCTCCGACTGCAAAAAGATGCATCAAATATTTGCTTTTAATGTGTTATCAGCCCACGGTGGAAATTGTAAACATTTTCATTCTGGATGTGTTTAGTTTTGTTGGATATGCTAAGGAGGGAGAAGGTGCGTTCGTGATGCCTTGCATTTGTCATGGAAAAATCTCAATTTTCCTACAGATATTAATCGTAGGCTTTATATCCTAGAGAACAAAGCCTGTATTSTGTATGCCGAAAGCGTCGGGCTAAATTCCTCCCTACGGTAGTTCCAGGGAGTTGCTGAAATCTTCCTATCAGTGAGTGAATGCAGCCGGGGGGCTCCTGCGCTGCCCTGGTGCTGYCTCGGGGAGGAGGGAGCCAGGGCAAAAAGAAGGGCCAGTGTCCCCGTGTCCCCTGGCAGGAGCCCGGATGCTGCCTCCAGGAAAGAGCTGCTCGCTCTTCCCCAAAGCAGAACAGCAGCTGGTCTTGAGCTCCAGGGCTGCTTGAACCCTGCGAGGTGGAGGCCAGCGCTGCTTATTGCGGACCCCTTGTTATCAAGGAGCTTAACGGGAGTCAAGAGGAGCCCGCGCCGTCCTCGCAGGTCTGAGCCGAGGCTGCCGTTCAGCAGCAGATTTGGCTTAGGAGGGGTAGAAAGTTAGGTAGGTAGGACTTCATGGCAGAGTCTTCCATGATGTGTGTTGTGTGGCACCTGTGGYAGACGACAGCGCTTTGGGTGTATCAGGATGTCCTGCTGTGACCCTCTTATCCTTCATTTCGATGCCAGTAGAGACACGATCCTAAGATATTATTGAGAAAAATGATGCCACCCAGCTGCAGGGAAACTGGGGACGCAAATTATCCATTGCCTGCAATGAGGTACTCTCAGGTGGACCAAGCTGGACTTTATATAGGCTTACTGTACTTAATTACCATTTTTGAGTGCCCTTTATTTGAAAACACAGCTGTGCTGTAGCTTCCTTCACCAAAAATGCCGTCTAGGTTGGTGTAAAGTTCTTTGTTTGAGGGACACCAMTAAGTAGAAAGTCAGCACTGGGGCAGGTCAGGGCACAAATGCTTCATCCCCAACGCCTGATGAGGAATAATAACCTGCCAGCACCGCACTCAGGCCTGATCACTGCAATTTGGATGAAAACCAAAGCTCTTTGGTGCTGTCAGCGTGCCTTGAGTGATGCCTGCAGCAACCTGTCACTTGAGGAGTCTCCATGCATTGCACACTCAGTCTTATCTCGCCTCATCAGGCATCGAGGAGTGGTTTGGGCACCCAGAGAGGGGCCAAAGAGGCTGTTCTGAGGGGACAAGTGCTCTTTTGGTTCACTGCAAGAGCACAGAGTGCAACTAGATGTATTATATGACCAGTCAGMACTGCAGGATACCGTGAGTGGATCTAACCTCCACTGTAAGTGCACAAGAAGAGGGGTTAATTAAGATTGATCAAGTCTCAGCATCATTCAGGGGTATCTAGATCGTTGTGTAGTTCCTGTGTGCTAAAGACTGTTTTTATTCTATGTTCAATTTAATTTTTTGATCAGTGTAGATTCCTAGCTACTGTATGGTAAATACTTCCCTTACTGAGTCCAGGGCACTATAAAGTCCAATCCCTGTTTCTTATTTTTTCCTGTGATTTGCAAATGGCTCTGCTTTGATCTGTATTAATCCAAATTTAAACCGCATGTTCTTTATTATAGGGTCAGCATTTTGTCTCAGTCCCTAGACTGGCAACTATTATTTATTTTCACTTGTTCTTTCTTTTTATATGCACGGCAGAATAGGATCCATGTCATTGAAGGTAACTGAAATATGTGTATAAACCAGACTGCTGGAGCTTCTTGTTTAAATAAGAGTGGGGGGCTTTTGTAGAAAGTAACCTTAACAGAAAAAAGCATAATTATGGTTAATCTGATCTTTGCAGTTGTGGAACTTTACCACCTAGTTTGCCACCTATTGCTTAGTGTGACAGAATCCTGACCAAGATGGAGTAAAGCTGCCACAGCAAATGGGAAGAAATGAGCAGGAAAGCRTGATCTGTCAGACTGGGGCAAGCGAGTAGCACGATAAGAAAATCCACCGGGTATTTTCTGTCAGCCTGGAAATCTGCAGTTTGGGCAACGAGAAGCGTGTGGCGTTCATCGAGGGCTGCTCGTGGGCGGYGGGGCGAGGGAAGGAGGCTGATAAATGAGGAGTAACCACGTACCGCGCAACCCAGCCCTGCGAGGGCACTGCGGACAGGCCGTGTGAGATGCACACCAAGCCATCTCTCTTTGGTTTGTTACTATCCCAAGGCCTTGCGTTGTCACAGCCCAGTCACAGGTACGAGTGTGATCATTATTTCAAATGGAAGCYTCTTTTCCAATGGCAATTTTTTGAGCGATGTGGTCGCGCAGCAAAYGCACTTCAGTGAAGTATGCTCCCATTTCCAAGTACAACGGGGCCTGGCAGGGCGAAGTGTCATTTGTTTTGCTTTGGTTTCTTGCTGCTATTTGTATATTATCAGGTGCAGGGAGCRTATTTGCATACAAGCACCAGGTGCCTGGACCTTTCAGTTGTGCTTTTGACTGTCAGCATTGCTGTATTGCCTCGTGCTCACCATTTGCCACCGAAACCAGGTTGTTCTGAACAGCCGTGTTGGCTGCACTTGCATATTGTGGCACKCTAATGCCTGTGGAGGAAATCAGGAACATTCCAGCAGTTTGCAGGAGACGAGGTGAGGCAGCAGGAGGTGGGTTGGGTCTGCTGATGGCAACGTGTGGCATCCGTGGGAAGCCSTTGGGCCCTATTGTAGATGTTGGTCTCTGCAGCAATTGCACACGTGTCCTGAGGACAGTGTCTGAGGTCAAAAGCCTGGCCTGAAAAATCTGAGAAACTGTGTGATATCGCACCTTTTTCAGTCCTGAAGCTGATGGTACAATTCTAGTGTGATGGATTTAACACCTGTAATTGCAAAACCTGCCTATGTGTTCAGCCTCTGGAGCAATGGCCTTTCCTCTGCCTTTCCCCAAACTTAACTTTCAATCCAGACTTCTTTTTCTTCCCACTTTATTTATTTATTTATAGTTTTATTAGGTACAAACCGCTCRGTGCAAGCCGAAATCTTCCCAGCTTGCAGCCTGCAGTGTTGACTCGTGTGTTTTCTGCCAGGCCTCTTTCGGCAGGGGAGGCCCCCTGTAAGAGGAGAAACATTTTGAACGTGAAAGAACTGCATCGATGGGGAAATAGCAGGGCGATTTCAGGATGGGTGATAGGGATTTCATATAGAAAAATTGCGGATTCAATAGCCTCAGTTATCTTTTAGATTAGACCTGCAGCAAGCCTGGCTGTGGCGCTTATCGCTCGGGCTATCTGAAAAGATTGCGGGTATTCTCTGCACAGCAGTAATAGAGCAAACATCCATCGATCTCCTTCACGTACCATTATTCACACACAGGGCCGTTGCTTTAACGTCCAGGGTTAGAGAAAGGTCCTCTGGAATTGGCCCCTTTCCTACCCACGCTTTCTATCTGGTTCCTTCGCCATCAGAAAGGCTTTGCTGTAAACACTAGAACAGAGCAGATAACCAAGCAAGCTCCTTGTTTCTGCCGGCCAGACAAGTGGGCTTTCCTCCTACTTGATTCAGCAGCAAAAAAATCAGGACAAAATTTCGTTTTTGTTCACTATTTCCTCTCAGTGCTGGAGACGATAAAATCTGAAACGTGCATCCAGCRCCCGGAGCAGCCGGAGGAGGGAAGGGAAGCCCGTGCTGGATACCAAACAGGAGAGAAAGGAAACAACGTGAATGCTACCCAGAGCTGTAGCCAGGGCACAGTGTAAATGGGTTAGACTTGGGGAAAAAAGAATGCCTGCAGAGGGTGGTTAAACACGATGCTGCAGTTCAGATTTCTGCCCAGAAAGCCCCTCAACTACGTGTCAGCAGCAGGAACTGGGAGGGGATAGCAGAAGAAGGATTGCTCCTAATGCACTTTCCCTAGGTAGCTACTGTTAAACACACAGYGCTGGATTTAATAGACTTTTGGTCTTAGGATGGTGGTTTCTTCTGTTCTTAAGTGGCTCTCCAGGCGAAACAATCTTGACAGATTGGTAGTACCATGACATGGAGGGAGGCAGGTAGGGAGTCTGCAACACTTCTTCTCCTCTCCAGTTTTGTCTGGTCTTCATACAATATCTAATGTAGGAAGAATGCAACTTTAAACACAGAGCCYCTTCAGTAAGGGGAGGCCCAATATTGTTTATTTAAGTCAGAGTTATGCTTTGTATCAGCAAATGTTAAAATCCATTTGCACTTCATTTTACAGAGCTGACAGCAAAGCATCTTAGAAGTGTGAGAGATAAAAAGGAGCTAATGTCCTTGCTTAGCATCAGGTTTTACCAAGGAATATATCCCGACAGTATTGGTAGGACCCAGCTAAGACCCATAGAAGATAAGGTATATGCCTAATATATAAGGGGATCATGTGTGCTTTCTAAAGGTGTCTTAAAACAAGTAAGGCATTTCTAAAGCCAACAGTTTATTCTTCACAATATAATTCACGTTAATATTAAATGAATTTGGGGAATTGGTGTGATTTCCAGCTGCTTTAAGGCTATCTTCTGCGAGCCTGCAAAAGATAGATCTCCAGAACTATAATCACAGAGATTATGGAAAAAAAAAAGTTCCTTGGCATCTCTGTGAGTCCTTGTRTAGAGGAACTGGCACATCTTCATAACGGTAACTCTCTAAGTTGCTCTTTGAATGTCCATCAGGATTCAGGGCTCTGGAAAACAGATTCTGTTTTCTGCACTGAAATATCAGCAARTATTGCCTATCAGTTTTTAACCTATCTTTTCTTGGTGTCGTGGAGTATACCTTGAAATAGTGTCTCTTATTGTAGGTAATAAACTCTTAAAAAAAAAAAAGGCAGAATYAAGCAGAGCATGTAARTACAACTGAAATGTCAATGGAAGATGTTGAATAACAAGACTTGCTTCAAAAAGTCTGTAGAGACAGGCTAATTTTGCCTCTTCAAAATAACTCAAATATCTTTTCCTTTAACTGCTGCATCTTGCACAACACTTAGGGAATTAGAGGTTGTGTCCTGGAATACATTTAGATCATTATTTCCAATGACAGCAATGCAATTTTTTGAACAGCATGATTGTTTTGAACATTTACGTAGAATGGCAGTAGAATAAAAAAGGCACATCTCATATTTTGGAAAACACCGACAAAAAAACTAGATTCATGAATCATTTAAGGTTTTACAGAAATACAGAGACAGGTAGATACTGTCTCAAACTGGCTGCTTCTCCAAGGCTGCTTCGCCCACGCTCATCTCCTGGTGCCTTGCTGCTCCAGTTGGAGTTTGGTTTCTCCCACTTCCTGAAGGCTTTTGCCTGGTTTTGTCTGATCCTGGCTTAGGAGGTGCCTACACCTTCCACATACACATAAGAGGATCTCCAGAGGTTCCTTCCAACCTCAACAGTGCTGTGAGATCCTAGAGAGCCAAGAACAGAAGTACCAGGTTGCAAGAAGGAGGGACAACTAGATAGRACCATCAACAGAGCAGGGACTGAAAACTTCTAGGAGAGGGGAGGCTGGAAACTTGGCATTTTCAACATCACAGCAAGTGCTTTTTCTCTGTCTGAAGTTCTGCAATTACATAACAGATATAGAGCCCTGGAAAAGGGGGAAGATGGTGTGCCCTCAGGGGAAATGTGAGTCAGCTGAGCTTCCACCAAGTGTGTGTGTGAATAGAAAGAGGATGGTGGTAGTTACTGGAGACTTGGTCCCCTGGATGGTGAAGGTGCCTGTCTGCCTGGAGAAGCAGAGGGAGTAGACTTGGGGAAGGCCCCTATGCCAGGAGAAAGGGAAAGGTCACACCTGTTTTCAGGAAGGAGGAGGCTACAGGTTTGTGAGCTGCATCACAGTCCTTGGGAGGAAGATCCTGGAGCCATTAAATCCTCCAAGCTATTTCCAAGCCAAGGAGACAACCCTGTCCCTTATGTCAGTGAGCAACCAACATGGATTTACAGAGGTAACCTTACTGCTTTCTCCAGTGAGCTCCTGGGCTGTGTGAACGTGGGGAGAGTAGAAGCTCTATGGCTTTTTGCCATGGTTTTAAAAACGTTTTTGTAACCCTGTAGTCAGTTTGGTGGCTTAAGTAGAAGATAATTTGGGTGGAAATTTGGCTGGATTGTTGAGCCCTAAGTGTGCTGATCAACAGAGCAGAGTCTGGATGGTAACCTGTAGTGGCCCCCTGTGCTGGGGTGGAAGTTTGGGGCCATGTTCTGTATCATTTTGGAGGCACGTGTCCTGCGTCCAGAGCAAGGTAACCCCATCCAGCAGCCTGGGTGCAGCCTGATGGAAACCAGAAGAAGCCCTGGGCGTCCTGGAGGACAGCAAGGTTGCTCTTGCAGCAAAGGTGGCCAGCTGCAGGCTGGTCAATGGTGTGCAGCACAACCACGTGGACTGTGTGACCTGACCCAGGACCATTTTTGATGGGCCTGCTGACAAGTTATCTGGGGTCCACCTAGTTCTACTGAGCAAAATAGAAAAAGAAATCAGCTTCACTTCACTGTGAGTGTTGAATGTGCAGTTCAATGCAGTTATACCTGGGTCACACAGAATATGATTGCTCAAGAATAAGGTGGTGACTTGCACATGTAATTGGGAACTACTGATGAGACATCAAAAGTGCTAAATGGCAAAAATTGAATTTGGGATCAGTTTTCCCCRT
Organism: Eudromia elegans; assembly: GCA_003342815.1. NCBI lineage: Eukaryota > Metazoa > Chordata > Aves > Tinamiformes > Tinamidae > Eudromia > Eudromia elegans. The sequence goes on from PTEX01000013.1 coordinate 38,910, forward strand.
CTGAGTGGTGTGACTACCTTCACCTGCCTTGAAAAGCTCACCCTTTACTCCCTTTTCTTGGTTGTGTGTCCTCATAAACCAACTTATCACAGATCTTGGTATTAGCAAACCTTGGTAATAAGCTGTCTCAGGAATCCGTCTGCTTTGCAAGTTCTTGTCTGACCTACTTGAGAGATTAGTTTAATTCAGGGTATTTGATTCCCAGTGTTACTCTGTTTTTGTTTTTTTCTTTTCCTTTTGCCTCTTGTGGAGATTAGCTTTATATAAACACGTTATCCATAATATAAATCAAAGTAGCTGGAAATAGTAATGCWTTATAATCATGTATATTCATGATTTTTTGATGAAGGAAAGATGGTAACATATTTCTAGATTTTCTGTTGATCTCTTCTGTCCTTTTTTTTTATTATTTCTGTTTTAAAGAGATGGCAGAAAGACATCCTAGTAAATTTATGTGTTTACAGCAGTGTAAATGACCGAAAGAGAGAGGAAAACAACCTCCTTCCTGTAATTTGGCGACTTGTAGATTAGAAAAAAACCCAGTACCGCCAACAACAAAAGGTTTTTCTGGTTCCCTCTKCAGGGGATGCAGCTGGTTCTGCTGCAGTAACAAGCAGGGGAGTTTTCCCTCCTCTCCCTCAACACGGGGGGTTTGTGTGTGGTTGAAACAACCGTCAGGATCGATTTGACCAGCCAGGGTTCCTGTGCTCGTGGTGCAGGGACTGGGGCGGCTCTGTGCAAGGCGACAGCCAGAGTTTMTCTTTTCCAACCCTTGCCCATCACTACTGCTCATATCACACTTATTATCTGCCGCTTGGGATGACAGTGGAGAGACGCCCCACCGTGCAGGCTGTGTGGTAGAATGCCTTGTTATCCAGGTGAAGGGAAGAATGGCCCAGAATCTTCAGCCCTTTAGGAATTAATATGTGCTCAACTCAGCTGAGACCATTACTGAGTACTCTCCTTTTGCCTACTYGGATTTTATTGCTAATTTTATTACTTAACAACTACAGCAGAGAGAAGCATCTTGYGGTGCTAGGCTCCTAGAAGATGACAGCTAGTGATTGATAGGCTTTAAATAGAGAAAAAGAAGAATTATCCTAATTTAACAGAGGTAGAAAATCTCCATCACTTAGATTTGCTGAAGGTGCCTAGAAAGCCCAAGGTCTTCCTGGGAGCCAAGGCCAGGCCTCTCCAGAGCTCGACCCCACTCTTGCTCCCAAGCCTGCAGATCCCTCTGCTAAATCTGCCKTTCTTTATTTTGGCAGTGCACAGGCCTTGCCATGTGCATGCCGTGGAGGTCTGCTTTTCTTTGCTTAATTTGAGCCACTTTTTGCTAACTTTCTGCAGACATCTCCAGGTGGGGCTGGTGAGCCACAGGGTTCRGGTGATTGAGTTCTGCTGCTGGTAGGTTGAGGTCTGTGGACATAGGAGGACATTTGCAGCAGCGGGTGTTGCATGATTGGCTTATTTATTATTCAAGTTAAATGAGAGACTCGACAAACCTCAATAAACTGCCTTGCGTAGGTCAGTAAAATAAGACTATGGATTCTCCAATTCTTTAAATATTTTATACTTAATCAGTTCATCTGACCCCGCCATTTTTAGTAGCTTTGGCTCTATCTGAAGCAGAGTAGGTCAGAGATTAGGTGTTCTATTTGATGTGCCATTTGTGATTTATGGAGGGGGGAAAAAGGAGGAAGAGGTTGTTCATTCATATGGGAAAGAAAAAATGGGAATTTTGAGTGCCCTGAAGGAGGGGGAACTTGAAAAGAGGGAGCTTAGCAATAATGGCATCATTAAGTGCCAAAACCTGGAGGGAAATGAGGCTTCCTAGCTCAGCAGTGGCTTTAATGTCTCTAGGTTTCCCCATTTCCCTCAGTCCAGTGGGAGCAGAAGCCCCTGGTTTTGGGTTTCTGCACYCACATGGGAGCACCCTTGGGCGCCAGGGGTGTGATGTGAGCTGGCGCCAGGCTCCCAGSGAGCGCTAGGAGCGGAGCGAAGCCTCCGGCAGCCCCGAGGCTCCTTCCCAAGAGTTTCGTGACKCTGTCGCTGCTGCAAGAAGAGGAGTGAAGTGAGCGAGCCCAGATAAGCTTGAAGAAAGGAGAGCTGACAACTACCCGTTTGATACATAATAACCTCAGAAATTGAACTTAATGCACAGTAAAACATTGCAAGGCGATGGAGATACTGTAATTAAAGRAATAACTTAATACATACATGTTTAATTAAGAATACCATTTATCTAAGACCGTGTGCTCTGTTTTGAATAGTAATTGGGGATCAGTAAAGCTGTAGTTGAACAATGTAATTTTCACTTCATACTGATCTTGGACCTGCACATAGGCAACATCCAACACGACGGAAATTAGATCTCAATGCATGGTATAAGGGCTTGCTGCTTGGACCCCAGGCTGCAAAAAAGGAAGGTGAAATATGGAAGCACAGCACATAACTGCCGTTATCGTATAATGTTGGAGTTAACACTTAGCAGAGCCCAAGTTCTAACATAATATTAATGTTACACTGCTGAGTGTAGTCCTTAGAGCTTGGCAAAAGCCAAAAAGTCTATTTCAGACCGGAAATTTGAAATGTCACATTCCTCCTTTTGTCCCATTTAAGATATTCAAAAATTACGGTCACTTTGAGTGGAAGCATSGTAAGTAATTCCAGCTGCTCTGTGYYTGCTTTTCCTTTCTATAYTGCTTATTYGTAAAAGGYGGGAAGCATAGGATAGTAATGAAAAGTCAACAGTCTCTTAAAGCACTTTTCTGCTTTTTCACTTGGTGAAAGAGCATGTGTTTCACAGACTGCTTTCCAAAGCAATCATCTCCAAATGAAATGTGACCATGCAGGTTTCGGTAACCTGAGAAAAAATGATGATTTGAGGGCATGAAAGTTGGCTCTATGGATGGAACTACATTTTCTGGGGCATTTCTGATCAGCGCCAACTCTATAAATGCAAGAAAGCGGAGCGTGTGGTGGCAGAGATGCTGCAGGAAGAGTGTCGGCTGGACCAGGCGGTAAATAATATTCCTTCTCCTRGACTTTCAGGAGTCAGCACCACTCGTGCAAAGACAACAAAGATATTTTGCAGCAGTGAGGTCACTTTTTTTTWAAGAATTATTGAGTCTAATCCAGCTTTGATGGCAGAAGCATTATAAAGTCTTATAAGTTAGGCATCTAATTTACATTAAAATGAATTTCCTTTGCCGAAGGAATTGGGATGAAGCAGACCTCCGAGCTTTAACAGTCGACGCTTCAGTAGATCTGAGGTGTGCTGAACCCCAGGTGTTGTTGTGCCCCGGGATGGGTGAGGAAGCTGTGAACCTGGCTGCTGCCTGTTGTAAAGGCAGAGGTGGCTCTTGGAGCTGTCTCTCCCAGTTGAGCATGCAATGATTTTCCCCCCAATTTCCCATACCCTTACCAGGCTGGAGACCTGTCTTGACTATGCTYTGCTGAAGAGCACCCTAAGCGCTGACTCTGCTCACATTGCAATGATGATTTTACCGTATCGAGTTCAGCCTGTGTCCTAAATGGTAATTCTTTCCATTAGTATATTTTTGGTCACATTTTCTTGATCAGGAAAACTGTCCTGCTTGAAGCCTTGGCTCCTTGGTGGGATTGAGCATCCTCTGTTGGGTGGTACCTCCAAGAGGGCCTTCTGCTACCTCCATACAGAAAGTCCCTCTTTGCCCAGCCCTGACTGGAAACCTGCTTTCCTTCTTGCCATTACGCCGGTCATCTCTCATTACTGTTTGTATCACAGTTACTTGGTGATGGCAAATCTTGATTCCTCAGCTACGTGTGGGGTTTTAGTTGCAATATGCTGTAGTCTGGATGGCCCTCATAGGGAGAAGGTTGCATCTGTTGGTGTTTAAGTGGAATAGAAAGTGGATTTGGTAAAGGAGCTATTGACAGTGTATTTAAAAGGAAACATAACACATGAGAAGGTAAGATTATTAAAAAGATCTAAATGATGGTCACTTGGTTGGGCAACTATTTTTGGTAAAGAATTGATTTATTTAAATAAATCTTTATAACCACCCCTTGCTCTAAGGGGAGGTCTCATGGGACTTGTGCTTGTGTGGGCCTCATGTCGGAGGCTCCTTGGCTACCACAGAACCACTTGTGGAAAGCAGGCTGACCCTCCAGCCAGACCCCACATCTTCGGTGAGGGAGCTGCGTTGAGAAGGCCCTGGTGGAGCGACTCAAGGATCGATGGTCCTTTGGGCCGCCAAGATCCTTGATTCACTGAGGGGGATTTAATCCATTGCAAMGAGGCCTCTGACGGTTCAAATGCCCAGCACAGGGACAAGTTTAGCCAGCTGGTCTTCAAAACTCAGTTAGTTACGTTGACGTGCCTGCCCAGCGCTTTCCAATTTAACAGTTGCCTCTGTGTAGAGCTTAGTAACAGCGAGAGGCAACATGTCCTGAAAACGGCTTCCCCGTGTTGGTGCTGCCCGGGAGGTCTGCGGTGGGATTTGTGTTTCCTGTGCTTGAAGAGCATCAAAGGTCTGCTTGTGTATCGCCGAGCCCCGGAGGAGCTCATTTGGGCTGGTAACCAGCCCATCACAGCTGCAGCRTGTGGCTTTCTCACGCAAAAGAGAGTCCCTTGCTTAATGATCCCTCCTTGAACAGAGATCTTAGACCGCTGGCTGGGGTGGAAACCAGACACRTAACCTCTGAGGGGTTGTTTATTTTAATTAATCCCTAAATAGGGAAGAACTCATGTTTTGGAGGTGGTGGTGGGGCAGAACGAGCAACAAGCGGTGCTGACTCGAAGGGGAGCCCGGCCAAATAACTTCAAAAGAGCTGGGGAGACGGAGCACCCGCTTCTGCTGCATTGTGAGCAGGGATCTGGAGGAGACGTTTTGCTTTGCAGCATGGTGGTTGTCCATGCCACCTGTGACCAGTCGACACTTTGGCCTTCCTCAGGTGACTGCTTGCATCTCTGTCAGGGAGTCTGACTTTAGCACTGGGCTCCCTGCTGACTCCCTGCTCCGGAGCTGCTGATCACTGTCTCCTCTTGGAYTGTCAACCCGATGAATGTAATTGAGTTAAAACTCGGGCTGCCACCTACTAAATTAGGTGGCAAAAAGCCCTTCAAGGAGTTTGTGCCTCTGGCCCATTGCAGCTAACACAAYGTTGCTACACCTGAAACGTCGTTGACAGCTTCTATGGCCGGAATGTTTGYTGGATTGCAAAAAGAAGGAGCAAATCCCTGGTGATGGAAATCCCATAGCACTGCCATTTCAAGCATCTAGTCTCTCCAGAGACTTGTGATCTGCAGAGCTTCGGAGAGTTTCAATTTCTCCCTACTGCTGAAAACATCTCAATTCACCCAACCACTTGTGTCAGGAAGGAGATGGGGAGTCCTCAAACAGGCTCCTGAGCTGGCAGCGGTGCTGGCTGGTAATTTTAGGCAGAGAAGCCGTGAAGAACCCRAGCACCCACAGGCTCCTTAGGGAGAAATGGCTCAGGAGCATCATCTCGGTCCAGGCTGGGAGGTGACATGTGCACAACCAGAAGAGGACGGGCAATTGCTGCTTGAATCCACTTCCCACTGGGCAATAAACTCCCTAGCTGGTAAGATGATTTATATCATTGTAATTGGGTCAACAACAGGCACAAGAAAGCAGGGATTGGATTTGGGGGTCAAGAGCATCTCRGATAGTTCAAGCTTTGGAGAATCTGCAGTATTCCCTGACTAGGAGTTATCTTCCCAAGCCATCTTGCCTATAAAAAAAAAATACTTCCAGCTGCATGCTTTGATATAAAATGGTGAAAAATCAGTTTAACAGCCTTCTGCAGTATTCTGTTGGCTTCCCATCTGTCAAGCCTTTCTTTTATTGTTGCGTTAGCTTATATTAGTCATCTGGGAGGGACTGCATTGATTTACATTACAGTGTGTCATAAAGCAGTATGGGATGAAGCCAGCGCGCTAATAAAAGCTAATGATACAAGTAGAGCAGGGAAAGGTGTGACAATGCTAATGTTATACCTTGCTGAAAACATATAATCAAACCTTCCCCGAGCCTTTTACTGCTCTGTTGCTCCCTCCTCTCCCCCATAATCTCAAGGTTACATTTACATATTATTTTTTAAATTGGTTTAGTATTTTTGCTGGACTCCTCCCCACAGAGGAGGAGGGATGCATATGTATTTTTAAATTGCTGATGGATTTGATCTATATGTAATTTCCCAGTGGTTCCAGGTGTATAAACTGTTCTTGCTCACCTGGAATTGGTACTAGTTTTCACCAGATGAAAATCCAGCYCTGTGTGTTACTTATTTTAGTCTTTTAAAGCAAAATTATGTGTTTTCCTAACAGGCAAATAAGGGAACCAAACAGCGTTGTGAACATAGAAAATATTTTTGGCTTATGTGTATTGCTACAGTGATGCCCAGATGTCCTTTGCATGTTAGTTTGGGCAGGAGAACAAGTAGGTGTTAAATAAAATGCAAAACATCCTTGTCTTGGGAAGTTGGGTACTCCGATTTTATGACAACATGCAGCAAAAATATCGGGGCACATTGTTTTCCAGCTGCCCTTTCCACGAATCAGGCAGCTTTGCACAGGAGTGCAAATTCCCTTGGGATCTCATGATGCAAAGGGAAGCCTTGGGCTTCTCTTCTGAGTAACTTTTGCTTGGGCATCTAGTACTGCGTGAGGACAGAGGGGATATTCACAGTGCTTCGAGCCCGTGAGTATGCAGTMATTGCTCCTGGGCTAATACACAGGGTCAGGAGGGACTTGTCACCGCTGGGCTGGGTGTTAATGTGCTCTTCACCCCCGTGGTGAGGAAATGCTGGTCTCAGTTGCTCTTCAGAACGGACTGATCCTTCACCTCACTGAGCTGCCGTCTCTTCAGTCTCGGCCTTTTTCTTTYCTTAGGGTTTTTATATCTCTAATGYTGGTATTTTTCTTTGGAGCTGCTATTTGTTGCCATCTGAAATATCTCCTTTCTATCTGTGTTTTTATTTTTCTTGCCATTGTGTGGCATTGATTTGCAGGCTTTTGCGTGCCTGTACAATACACTTTTTACTTGAAATGAGGCAGTGTTTCATCACATCCTGGATCAAACCTGATCTGGGGGCACAGATGAATGGAACAATGGGATATGGGTTGCATTTAATTTTTTCCTATTTTAAAGCATAATCAGGCATCACTGTTCATACCATCAAAAAGCCAGTGATGTCCTTCCCTTAGGCATGCACATAMAAGAGAGGAGGTTCATTTATAGTTTGTGTAAGGGCCAGGCATGTGTGCAGTCTTGATGTGCAAGGAGCTGGGCAGCAGGTCAAAATCTTGGCCATAATAATTTCTGCAAGGTAAGACAAATATCAACCAATCAACCCATTGATACTTGGGCGATGGAAGTAATGCAGTCTTGCCAAACACCCCGGAGGAGGCCGCACTGGCTTCTCCATCACCACCTTCAGCAACAAGAATGGTCCAATGTGCTGGTGTGCATCTTCTCTGCCTCCCTTTGTAAGCAGGTACGCCCGCGACGCCCCGGCTTGCTGCCTTATGCTGCAGAGGTTAGTGATGAGGGSAGCGTGTGATGAGCCTTAGCTCAGATTTTCCCGGAGAGAATAAATCAGAGCAAGGCTGCTWCTCTGCTGTTTTCCCTGTTGAGATTCAAAGCCCTCGCGGCTGCCTCAATTGCTAATTATAAGTTACGTTCAGCCATGAAGGGAGCAGAACAACAGCCTGGGAATAATCCTGCTTTGCTGCTCCCGCTTGGGTTTGGGCTGCTGAACACTGATGGTGTGTGAGAAATTCTTGGCTTTGGGTCAAAGAAGGGAGTTCTGTAAAACAAAAAAGCAATTCCATGAAGAATGTGAAGGAAAGAATGAAGAGGAGGTAGGCAAGTCCTGCTTAATGGCAGTGCAAGTTGCAAATGAGGCTGAAGTCATGAAAAAAAGAGTCTTTACAGGGTTTTTCGTGGGCTGAGGGTAGATGAGGAATAGAAGAGGCCTAGCAGCTCTACATGTAGTAGATGATACTGTCCTCAGTAGATGATACTGTCCAGTAGATGATACTGGTTCCCTCATTTTGTCTCCTGAATGACTTGCCTTCTCTTTCTCTCTTCTGGAGTAATATCTCCCTTCTGGAGTAATCCTCTCTCTCATGTTATGAGCACTCATATTCTCCAGCAGTTTCTTTTTCCATCCTGCATTGCTCCCAGCACATTCCGGCTACTATCATCTCGTTAACCACCTAACGGTGATGATTACAGGCCCAACCCTKTAATTATAGAGGACTGCTGCCTCTCCCACCGCTGTGGACACTTGGCCTGTGTCCTTCTTTGGACTCTGATCTTCGTTATCTTCTCTGCAGTTCCAGCTACATCATCCTCGAGCCAGCCCTGCTCTTCTAGGTGTCTAGTGGTCCATCTTCTACAAGCTTTGTGAACTCAAGGAGCTCAGCTACGTGGTGGCATAGCAGTTAAAAGGGGGTGTCTTGGCTGCCAGCAGAAGGTGGGAAGCACTGGAAGGTCTCCACGGGCAGTACTAGACAGACAGAAGAGAGCACCAAGGTCACTGTGCCCGGTGGCACTGGTACCCCCAGCGTTTTGGAGCTGACCAGTCATGTTCTTCTAGCATTGCACTACGGCAACCACAGGAAAGATTCAGGTAAGAGGTAGCAGAGTCATCAAGGGGGGAACGTTACCTTGTGCTTTGGGCGCTCCATTTCAACACTTTTGCTGAAAGCTTTTTGCTTTTTTTGTGATTTTTCTTCTGGACTCCTCTACTAGAAGAGCACAGTTGAGTATATTGAGCTGGGAATGAAGATGATGAAAACCATATGAAGTAATGCAGGCAGGAGGTATGGCTACAAAGGGCTAAGTGGGAAAAGTTTGGTAGTGTGTAGAGGAAAAYAGATCTGAAGAAAGTGATCAGCTGCTCATCAAATAGTTACTGGTGGGAACAAAYTGCAAGGTAAAAGATGGTGAAAATTCACCAAAATAACTTCAAAATATATCATTAAGTGAGACTCCAGTTTACTTTGGTGTCTCTTCAGAAGCAAACATTCACAATGAAATACTGAAAAATCTTTATCAAAATCAGTGCTGTATAAAATTGCCTCCTTTGGAGTGAATCTCATCTGTATGTTTACACTGGGATTAAAACTTTGCATTTTATATTTTTGGAGGGAGGGGCAGAGGGAAGGGGAGATCAATCATAGATGCAAGAATACCCATATCAGCAGTTTTGTTGTGAGGGAACTGAAGAAAATATTCAAACGTACTTMGTTTCAGCCTTGATGATATTTGAGGGTAGTTAAAAAGCCTTTTCAGCGAGGAGTCTGATGCAATTAGACAGCTTCCGATCTGCTGCCTCAGCAAGCGCCTTCCCTGCRCGCTGCAGACAAGTGCTGACACACGGCTAAGAAAGTTTCCCGCATCTACTTTACGGCGCGCTAAGCCAGCAYGCTCAGAAATGTTTTGATGCAGTATCTGGACGAGAAGCCTGTTGGTTGAAGAAAAAAAAAAAAGCAGAACATCTGGATTATTTGAATTGTTTAGCTCAGAGGCAGAAGTTGTAGAGAGGTGGCAGAGGTGGTTCATTCTTTGGTATAGGTTGAAAGCTGTGATTTGTATTAAATTATTCGCATTATATCTATCTGTAGTAGCAGTCTTGCTGTGTTTATGTGAGCATGGTTATTTTATTTATTTGTTCTGCCCCCCTGGGCCGCTCCGTGGTCGCTGTTTCTCCGAGGTGTGGGCAAATCGCTCTGGTTGGAGCACCCGGCATTGGTACCTATTTGTTCCTGCTAACAGGCTGGCAGGATGGGCCGGATCCGTGTTGCTTTCTGCTGAGCCTGGGATAGCAAAGCCATCCATCTTCGTGTTGCAATACTCGAGAACATTATGACAAATTAATTAAAGGTGTGAAGTGACTGCTTTAATTAAAAGCCATTAGCACCGGTGTGGGTGCGCTCGGTCGCAACTCCTGGCATGTTAATTTGCTTTTTCTTAACAGCAGATTGACTTTGGGATTGACTCCAGCCCTGGAAACGCTGGTTATGAGAGCAACAAGAATAAAAGACATCCCTTGCAGGGCTCATGGTTTTGCCATGGTCTTGGGCATTGGCCTGAGCTCATGAGGAAGGGTGGGGATGCCATAAGCACCTGGGGTGAGAGGTTTTCACATGAAGGTGACACGTGTGGGCAGAGACAACTGGTGAAAGACAAGTATTTCAAGAGGGTTTTGCTTTGGGGCTGAAGATATAGCAGGGTGCTGAGCTCCAAGTGAACCCAGCAGGATTTCAGGCTGCAATGGGGAGGCCAAGCCAACACTGGCCTGGGTCCAACCATCCGAAGCACAGGGCCCCTGCTGCCAGCTAGCCTGGACACCAAGTCCTCAACCAAGCAAAACTATTAGTTTAAAAGAAGTCTTGAAGTGCCACTCCATAACAAACATTTTCCCCAAAGTCAGAGGCAAGTAACGTTTTCTCTCTGGTGTTGAGGTACCACCAGAGGAAACCACTGTGCCTCAGACAACCTTCATCCACTAAAGCTGTCCAAACCCAGATGAGTCAAGGTTATAGTTTAAAGAACAAGGTGTCCGTCTTGCAGTTCTAAATATATATTACGTAGGGCAGCCCTATTAATGTCAATACGTGTAAGTTTAAGAAAGTCTAAGCCTGTAGGATTGATGCTGTGCATTTTTACCTGCATTTATTTCTTCACATATCTCAGCTTCATTTATTTTTCATAAGTTGCTTCCTGTAGTTGCTTGACTAAGATACCAAATTTCTACTCAGTCCAATTATTTGTGTGCATTTTTTTTTTTCTTGCCATAGATCTGTCCACTGTCTGTTTGATCTCTTGCAAGAAAGTAGATTTCTATTCCTCTCCTATCTGTGCAAAAGAAAAAAAAAAGGAGTGCCTTGGAAACCCAAAGTAGCAATTGTGTGTAAGCATGCTGCTTTCCTTTGCATTCSTCCTAACCGCGGTGGTAAACAGGGTTTTATTTCATTTTGGCTTTCAGAGAGCAGACAGGATGGGAGCAGTGTGGCTCCCACCAAAGGGTCTCACCTTCCTTTCTGAACTTCCTATGTTAATTAGTTAATTTCAAGCTCCCATTGACCTGAGTGTGACAAAGAGAGGCACCGATGAAGTAGGAGCTTCGTTGAGCAGCATCCCAGCTAGGCTCTGAAAACTTGCTCACGCAGGGCCATTTGTTTCTCCCTCATCCAGGTGGAATGAGGGAGATCCTGGTCTGAATCCTTTTGAGTAGGACAGGGTAAAAGCAAGTTYAAAATTATCTTTTTGCCTGCCAGCTCTGAGGCACCAGTCTTGTTCAAGGGCAAGAGCAAGTCCTTTTATGAGGAATAGTCAGAGCAGTTGTGTTGATTTGCATCTTACTACAGTTAATTCCATATAATGTAATAAAGTAAAAATAATTTAGCTGTAAATCACTGGTTTTGGTTCCTCTGCACACTGGCCAGTGTGCATATTAATAACATCTGCTTTGCAAAGATAGCCTGTGTCCAAGTTTGAGGTTATTTTTCATCTCGCTGTATATTTAATTCTTAGCATTTTTGTTTTCTGTCGCTCTGCTCCACTGGAGGTCACCTCTTTGCTGCTTACTCATCTATTGCGACAATAGCTCTACGTCTTCTGTGCTGAGGACAGATAAGGTCTAAGTAAATTGGAGGCTGGTCCTCAGCTCGGAGAAGTCAAAGCAAAATGCCAGGCTTTCTTAGATCAGGATCTATGTGGGGAGCAGGATTTGGGACTTCTCTGAGTCCCTCTGTCTCAGCGCATTGCCTTTCACCATYTCTGTGTTTGAACACTTGGGAAAGTAAAAACAAAAGTGACTGATGGGCCAGAAGACACAACAGGCTGTTGTAGATGGAGACAGGCACACAATGCTGGTAACTGGATTTATTGCATCAATTAAATTAAAGAAAAAAAAAAAAGGCAGAGGTATTGATGTGTCTTAATTGCTGCAAATGGTCTGTGTTTGATGAGAGGCAATGTCCTTCAGGCAGGCAGAAGGRCAAATTAAACAAGAGTAAAAACTGATTTTAAAAGGACAGCGGAAGATGCTCTGTCTTTGGTAGTTGAGCTGGTGCATAAGATTTTGAGTTTTCCATGGTAATTACTCAACTGTAACCTTCTCAATGCCTTGTCACTTCTTAATTTATCTTGTATTGTAAACACCTGCAGGCACAGATGGCTGGTTTATTCTCTAAAGCTTTGGCTATTTGGCAGTGCTAAAATGAAGTAGAGCAACAGTACAGTATGGATTAGGTTTATTGCTAAGAAATGATGGGACTCTTCCCAGTTTCCCATGTTGATGGACAGGAGAAGGATCTTTTGTGAATCCTTCCTGACAAATGGGTTTGGACTCTTCCCCTTGGTTAGGCAATGTCTTCTTCTGACTGTGCTCAACCACATTCAATAGATAAATGTCATGAAACTTGCTGGTGAGCTGGTCCAATGACTTCAGAAGTGCATTGGCATGGGCTGCAAATTGTGTGTGAACTGAGCACTTCCCAAGGTCTTGACAGAGTTCACTGATTTGGGGTAGGAGTTTGGGGTCGACTTCTGCTTTGTGTGCTTTGGTGATTTAAAGCAAAGAGCTTTTTGGTTCCATTGCTGTGCTCTGGATCCAGCTTGCTAGGGTAACCATCCCCCTTGAAAATATTCACCCTCTCTCAGGGGTCCCCACCGGGGGCAAAGGAGTGCTGGGTGTACACTGTATCTTGTATAGGGAAGAGAAGTTTTATATATAAAAAAAGGAAGAATATTATATTTTCAATAAAAATGCTGCTGGAAGAGACAAGGACTTGGAGCTTTGGCATACCACATTTCTGTTATTTGTATTAAACTCTCAGATGTTTTGGAGTAATCTGCAATTAGAGTCTTTTATCCACAATGCCCATCTTCAAATAGATAAGAAAAATGATATTTTTTTTCCCCTTAGTAGAAATGCATTGTATTTATTATGCTAAGTTGGGAAAACTGAAGTATTATTTTTTCCACTTCATTGAGACTTTGGACTACTGCTCTATCGATTTGTTAGTTTAATTATGCTGATTGCGAATGCTTGGCGGGCCGGACAGGCTCGGTTGTACAGCCACGTGTGTCCTGTGATGAAATGTGCTTTGCTCAACGCTGATATGAGTGAGGTTCGCCACTCATCTGATGGCTTCATCTGGCTCGAGCAAGAAACCCACTGTTCCTTGTCACCCCARGCTGTATGGGCTCCTTTAATTAATAGCCCGTCACATACCTGGTCTTTGACCGATGGAAATTGCGTTCAACGTGACAATTAGTCCCTACCACGTTGCAAGATTTTCACACGCCATTAAGAACAAAATTAGGAGTAGCATTTTCTCAGCATAATCCATGGCCATCGTGAAGCCATCCAGGGAGATGGAGGATTGCGGCTGGTATTGAAATCTATCATTATAACAAGGGTAATGATTGCAGCATCCACCCAGCTGTAGTCATCAGTTGCTCTATTTTGCTGTGACTAGAGAAGCAAAAATCTGCAATTAGWAAGGCGCGTGCTCCCAGACAGCAGGACATTTCTTTCCTGCCGCTTCCGTGCCATTGATCCTCCCACCACATCTTTCAGAAGAGCCAAAAAGGGAGCACAAGAAATGCAATTTTATTTTAAAACAGAGTAATAAATTTTAAGTCAACTATGAATGTTAATATATAAACAACCCGACTTGTAGACTTGGATGTTAATTAGAATAAGCTTTTCTCTTTTTCACTCCCATTTTTTATTTTATCTTTTTGCAGGTCTTCGTCTTCTCAGAGCATGGCTGAAGTAATGAGATGTCTATGTTTTACGAAGCGCTTCTTGACGAAGGCTCTGCAAYAGCAGCTTTGCTGCTAGCAGGGTGCATCGAGGAGCCTGCTCGCTTTCATCCCTCCCATCAAAGCCAGGACAGGCACCCAGGCTGCTTCCAGGTTGGGGACAGCATGGAGTCACTCACACACAAGAAATCCAAGATGCATCCTGGGAGCATCATTCCATATGTGCCCCGTGTTGGGGCAAATGCAGAAAGGCTGCTGAGAAGCCACCTTGTTTCCTTTCCTCTCCCAGGTCTTCCTTCTCATTCTTTTCTGCTGCTTTTGCGGACCCTCCAAAGCTACAYTTCCCCTGTGTGTAGCTCAGCTTTCTTGTTATTATTCTTTTATTTTATAGCCAAGATGGGGAGTTGATGTGATGCCCATKGGTCTTTGTGCTGAGCAAATACTTCATTGCAGGGAGGTCAAACAGAGTCACAGGRCTGACGTAACCACCAAAACTACATCTTTAATAGCTTAATCCTATTGCTGGCCTCTGTCTTCTATGGAAAATGTGTTTCTGGGATAACAGAACAGCTATCTACCCTTTATCTATAGGTCACTGCAAGTGATCTCTTCCTGATATTTGCATTCCTATCTGTCCTATCTGAATTCCTATTTGCTGTGCTCAGCATAGTTTGTCAGTGCTTTTCAGGCTCTTTCTAGCATTCTCATGAGAGTGTTGATGCCTGATCCTTAGAAGATATGCCGATGGAGCTGCATGTAACTAAAGCTCCAGAAACTAAGGATTTTCTCCAAGACTGGTGGCTGAATGAGCTGTTTTGAGTTATGCTGGTCTGTGTCATGTAAAACCATATCCCATCTTTTAATCCTATCACTAAGATTACATTTACACCCAATTTCTCAGCTAGCCTACAGTGTCAATATGCATCGCACAAACACTGACCTTGCTCTCTCAATTCATGCAGTAGTTGGCCCATGACCACAGATCCACAACCTCTCTGCCCATCAGCAGTTCAGCCTGGCAGCACCAAGGCGGACACGTTCTTGTGCCCTACTCAAGTGATGTCTGCAAACAGTCATGCTGCTTGATGGTGGTCTATGATCTGGACCATGGTCAGCACGCCTAGCTTCTCTGCTTTGGGCATGCACTGAAGATAGAGGGCTCATCTTCTCTCCTAAATAGTGGCTGGTTTTACCCATCAGTCTCTGGCATCTTCAGAAGAACTTTCCCAAGATTGGTCTCTCACCTTCTGTCTWTGGTGGTGAGCTCTGGCCTTGGGGTTCACATAATTGCTTGGCTCCTCGTTTGTCTCGTTATGATTTTATCCAGTCATCATCAGTCTCTGCCAAACTGAGTCTTTCTGTGGCAGCTCTCACTGAAAGCTTTCTTTCAAAAAGCAAACTTTCTTGAATGCTCTGCCTTTTCACAACATCATCTTCTTTGCTCTACAGAAACCTTCCTTATCGTGAAGGTGGTTCTTCCTCTTGGCACTCTTCTGGGAGGTCACAACATCCAGTGTTGGATGAAATGGTTGTTAAGAAACTACCGCAAGGGAAACCAGAAAGCCACATTGCTGAGATAACATCTGGGCTTTCTGCTTAACGGAAACGTGTTGCTGAGCTTTCATTTCCTGTGATACCATTAATAGTCTTGAACATATGCTCTATGGGGACGCTCCCAGCAGCTTTGGCTAGATAAGAGGGATGTTTTAGAGATGCACTCTTCATGCTGGTGTTTGGTTCAGGTGCAAGTATGATTTTTAGAGACCAGATTTGATGAGAAATATTTCACTTGGCTTTTTTATAGCAATGTTTGCTGATGTTTCCTGTCAGATGGGAAGTTAAGAAGTGCATCCAAGTTGGGCATGCAGTTGAGTCTTTCTGTTCTAAGCCAAGCAAGTTCAGGCTGGCAGACACGCACGGCGTAAGAACATTGAATAGTTAAGAAGCAGCAGAGCAAGGCGATGGTGTTTACTGTTTGCTGGCAGTCTTTGACTTGGCTTTGGTTTTGGGTTTTGCATTGGAGACGGCATCCTGAGATGAAAGATGGAGCTTCTCGGGGAAACTCGGGTCGTGCAGAAAGTCCTGCTGGTTCGTTGTGAAGGTGCTTTTTGGCCTGGCAGGTCTTTACGTTGTGTTATTTAATGCTAAATAGGGAACCTGGCACATTTATTTCTATTAAGCACTTCACATATGAAGGTTTACTTTTACAGCCAATGTTTGTGACTGATTTCAACATTGAAATAGATGCAATAGATTGAAAGTGGAAATGATTGTTTCCAGTGAGATGAAGAAAACAATATTTTATTTTGAATTCCTCCAAAACATTTTTGAAATGTTTTTCCTCCTGCTATTTATCCCTCTTAACCAGCTGAGTTTCAATTTGGGCATATTTTTAATGGAAATGGTGTTTGGGAAGTAAGAACTGCAGTTTAATATTGTTTTTTAATATTGTAATATTAATATTGTTTAATATTGTTTTTAATAATTGATTTAATTATTAATTAATAGCAATTAATTAATTGCKTAATATATWTTTTTTGAATGAAACMGTCYCAAATTTGGTAATGAGAATCTACCWACYCCTGGATTTAGCTTATAGTATGCCTCTATATTGGCAAGACATTTAAGTAACCGTCTTGTTGCTTTAGCATGAGAACATCAGAGTATTGTTTCTGTATTATCTGTGGGTCATTTTATTTTCAGTAGAGCAATATTGAGTCCTTCCATCTGTCAATATTTACACCAGCTAGTAATGTAAAACTCTGTTTCAGTCGGTAAATGATATTGTTTGGGCTGCTATCYTGCAAGACCCATAAGCATATGGACAATATCTGTTGGAATTAATTGAACTCATGGCATTGTGCTTAAAGCGCTGGACCTGGGAGTGTTGGTGGTACCACCGGCCTGATTTGGACTGTGGCATCATCCTGGAATGGGAAACCTCATGGCTGTTTGTATGAGGTAGAAAAGCATGGATAAGGCTGGCTTCCCTTTGACTAGATAGAAGTCAAATTCTTCTARAGGAGAAGATTTATTCCAGTGTCTTTAATGTTCCTGGCCTAGCAGAATTTCTGTTCTGCTTTACTTCAGTGCTGAATAAAACGTACAGTAAAATCATCAACATCTTGAGAAGTAAAGTGACATCTGGGTCTCAGCTGCTGCAGAGGGAATGAGAGTAATTCCCTGTTGCTTAATGGAGCCAGACCAGTGTAAGAAGAATTACATATATAATCATAATCCATCAGCGTRTGTATGGATTATGTATCATGGCAATCTCTATATGCAGCAACAATTTAGTTCTATGCGATATACCTGACCATGGTAGCTCCTATYAAAGGAGCTTTTCAGTCATTTAATTGAGTTTGAAAATGTTACAGTAATTCAACCTCTGTTTTGCTGTACAAATCTGTTTATGGTATCTTGATGTAATTTTGCCCATTATAAATTGGTTTAAGCGACACAAGAAGGAGACTTGCTTCCCATTCCAGCTCCCCGAAAGCTTCCCAGGAGTTAATAAAGTGAGTTTGGCACGTTCTGCTTCAGCAGGCTGCCGACTGCCTGGCTTGGCCATTGATTTACTGCGGTACACGTGGACTGCGACGGAGCTGTCACAAATGGGACAGAAATAGGACTTTTAAATGTGTTTTTGGGGAAATTTTTAATGCTGGCTGTAAAAGTCTGTTTAGCTGTGACCCTGTCGTGCCAGCTCATTGAAAGAGACAGTAAAATAATCCATTGGGGCAGTGTGGGGCTTTAGTGAGTTGATTTTATTCAGCAGTGCCAGACTGGTATTTGGTGCAGTTTGCAAGTTTTAGAAAAGCGAGACTGCCCTGCCTCCACAAGACCTCCCAGCTCCCTTCCTTGCTGTTATGGGAGAGTACACAGCGTTTCCACCTCGTGCCCTTGCCGCATCAGCAGTGGCCTTGCGTTTTCTTGTTAATTTGTTAATTAAATGTTAACTTGTTGCTCGTCCATCAGACCCATTCCTGAAAATGCCTGAAGGATTTACATTCAAGGGGCTGACTCAAAGGGAGAAGCCTGAGATTTGGATTAAGGCAATATTTAGGACCGCAGGCCTTGTAAGGAGAGTAGAGTGAGATCCTTAGGCCATCTTTGAGATGCCTCAGGGTTCATTTTTTGAAAAGATGGACAAAGATCATAGCCCGTGGTTGGGGCCAGCCTGGAGTGTTGAGCTTCTTTCAAGCTCAGCCTTGGGAAGAAGGTGAAATGAATGATCTCGTAGTAGCTTAATGTAAACCTCCCCTCCGTCTCCTCTCACCCTCCGCTCATGTAGTTGGGCACAACTTACAGACCCACGTTTTATATTGCTGTTGCTAACTCCTTTTTTATTCTSCTTCAGGCTCTCCTTTAATACTCAGCATAAAGCAAAATGGAGAGGAAAACAGGCATTGCAGTCCTGATAGCAAAGTAAGACAGGATCAGCGTAAAATAAATGAACACTTCATGTTTTTCAAATTTCACCCCAAAGCCTTAATTAAAACCGTTTCACGATGTTGTCAGACCCTTTGTATTCTGTTGGCTCGCAGCCACATGCCATATTCTTGGTAAAAACACATTCACATGGAAAATTTTGACATTTTGCAGATCAGGCTAGAAGACTAATTCTTACCTTATTTATGAAGGTGCTAAATTAATTAAGAGTCTGAGATCTGTTGAAATTTGGTTATATATTTATGATCAGTGAAAAAGTATACAGTATATGAGTTTCTATTGACAGTGACCGAACTAATTCATTATTATTAACGACCTTTGAAGTGGCTCTTGCTGTCTAATTATAGTGAATTTATTTCTTTGGGTCCAAGAATCTACATAAATCAGCATGAGTGATCAAAGGAGTTGACCCCGAAAAATGAAGTGAAAGTAGTTAATATGTTGCTTGATTAGACTTTACTGATGGCTATTAGATTATTTTTTTTATTCCCTGGGTTGACTTTGGGTTGCTTGAGGAGCCTTTCCATTACAAGGCAAAATGAGCAGCTCGTGCTTTCGGTAAGCTACCTAAAAGTTGTTTTTGAATTGTGCACACAATAGCCACGAACTCTCAATACATAATTGCTGTGGGGCGAGGGAATTTTCCCTGCAGTGAGTTTTAATTATTCTGTGCTAATTAAGCAG
The DNA here is from genome assembly GCA_003342815.1 of Eudromia elegans. Classification (NCBI taxonomy): domain Eukaryota; kingdom Metazoa; phylum Chordata; class Aves; order Tinamiformes; family Tinamidae; genus Eudromia; species Eudromia elegans. The sequence goes on from PTEX01000013.1 coordinate 57,839, forward strand.
CCGATTCCTACTGTGAAAGATTTTCCCTTTGGAACAATGTGAGCAAAGGTGCGTACATAAATTTCATAACATATGCATAAAAGCATCCATTTTTATCTCTTGTACTGATTTCATGTCCCAGCGTTCAGTAGGTGGAATGAATAAATATAACTCCTGTTGCCAGATATACTGTGCTCATAGGGCAAGACATTAATCTTTCCCCATTAAAAAAATAATAACCCACGTACTTTTGGGGTTGTTGGACCTTCTCTTTTGTAAGGGCTGCAAGCCGGTTCAGAGGTAGATAAAATATGAGGTACTCAATACTATTCATGTGGGGAGAAGAGTAGGTCTGAGACTAATAAAAAACACAGAAGCAGAGAGACTTGACAGCAAAACCAAAAAGCATTGAATTTCCTGAGACTGCAGGCTATATTGGACAGTGTTTTCCAAGAAGCAGCTTGGTTTTGGGGGCTCGTGCTCTCCTCTGAGAGAAAAACTAGTGGCCTGGTGTTGCTTTTGGACTGTCTAAAATGGAGGGGATGGCTGTGAAGGGAACGAGGTAGAAAGAGATATTCAACATGAGTTGTTTGGAGTGCAAGGTCTCTGTGGTGGTGGTATGGCGTGGAGGCGGAGCTGGGCGGCACAGAACCAAATCATCACGGCTTGGGTGGTCCATGACATCCACCTGTAGAGGAGCGAGGTCATTGCGGGGGCCAACGCATTGGGGAGGATGAGAGATAGCACGTGAACTGAAACAAGAAAAGGTCAGGTTGGGCCTTTTTCCCATCTGGGCAGTTGTTCCTTCCCATCTCTGGAARTGTTAAGCTCTGGACGATACGTCACCCCAGAGCTGACCCTCTGGGGCTCTGGCCAGGTTGGACTGGAGGCTTCCCAAAGTTCCTGCCATCCTGAGCTGCCCGCTAGCTCCGCGTGATCCTCAGGGAAGCAGGAGCTCTCTGAGCACAGGGTTTGATGCTGATTTTCATTTAATTGCTCAAGGTGAGAGAAATGCAGCAAGCAAGCAAACAAATGGTAAAACTTGTCCCAGACTGAAAAAAAAAAAAAAAAAAATCAATTCACTTACCATAATCAGGCAGCTATTTGTGTCACCTAGGTATTAGAGATGAGCAGACGTGCAGATATCCTCAGCTCTGATCCACGTGCATACCCGATAGATGTCAACATGTCATTTGGATGATCTSATCCAATGAGGAAAATCTTTTGAAGTCAAGACCTGCTGGAATCGCAGTAGGATTCCTGGCTGGCTGTATGCGAGTGTACTCAGCAGTGAGCCATCAGAAAGAGGAAAATGTTCCGCTTTCTATTTAAACTTGTTCAAATGAACAAACTAAAATCATAGGGAAAAAAAATCTCTGTGAATTATCTGTAGCTCAGCCCATTCTTTCCTCTTCAAATTACAGATCTGTCACTTATATAGCTTTTTAATTCAATTATCTTAAGCTCCAGTTAACTGGAAACTCCCAGTACATGCAAAGTTACAGGACAAATATTGTCTTTTGGCAGCTCATCCACATCTTTCCTTGTCTTGACAAGGTGCTTTAAGAATCTCCAGTTTTTAACAGGTTTTGAATTGCAAATTACTTGAAGATACTCTGGACAGATTAATCAAAATGATCTCCAGAGCTGCTACTTTTTGTGAATTTTCTTGCTCTTCCCTACCTTTCCTGTGTTCGTCACCCCAGCAGTGTACAGAGGAGAATTTCACAGTTCTATTTTACCAATATGGGCTCTTTTCTACGTGGCGCTGGATTTTTCTTCGTCTTTCAGAGTCAACATTGACTGAGAATAAGAGGACTCCTTGAGCTTTTCATTATGCACTTCTCTGCTACGGRTAGAACAAGCTGTGCGAGTAGTGCAGATGGCAAGAAATCCTCAGGCCTTCTAATTCTTTTGGCTTAGTGTCTCCCCATGTCTTTTTGCTCTCTACATTTAGAAATAAAGGTGGGGAGAGGGGACGGGACAGAATAATAATTTCTGCCCAAGATGCCAGCACTTTAGATCCATTTTTTTTTTTTAATTTGACAGAAATTCAGCTTCTTGATCCGACATTGTGTTCTGTGCAATGGAAATGAGGGATACCAGACTTTGCAGCAGGACATTTTCCAAGTGCTTTTACTTGAGCGAAAGAATTTTGAAACATTGAAACACTTATCTCTTTTTTCTTTCTTTTTTTTTTCCTTTTTTTCCCCCTTTTTTCTTTTTCTCTTCATAGTAGCCTCTGTCGTTTCTTGGAAGGTGCATGTTTGATCAAATCTCCGTTACTCTCCTGCTGAACAGAGCTTGCAAATTACTAATGATTCTGGCAAAAGCACTTGAATTTCCTGCCAGTGGAAGGTTTCAGGTTAATTAAAGAGTTTTGTTGCTTTATTTCACCAGTTTTGGCTGAGATCTAGAAGCTCACAACTTGAGGTGTCTTKACCCTATGACAAGTGTTTGCTGTGGATGGTGGGGGTCCCCTGGGATGTTTACAAGCTTTGTTAGGTYGAAAAGTTTGAGAGGAAGAGCAGGTCGCTGAGCAGAGGGTGAAGCAGTAGGTAGTCGAATAGTAGTAGATAAGAAAGAGTGGGTAGTAGTAGACAATAAAGATGTTTATGTTAATTGGAAGCTATAACAAAAATGGGAAGTATGGAGAGGCCTTTATTGGCCATTCAGCTGGGTCACTATTAAAACTAAGAACACACAAATAATATGCATTATTTACATATACCTGAAACATTTGGTGGGAAATGATGCTGGTCTTCTCAAAGGTGCTGGTATACACATGTTGGGCCATTCCTGCCTGYTTGCAATACCTCCTTGTCAAACCAGAAAAAGTACCGAGCATAAAGATGGTTCTGAGTACATCTGGAAGCCTTCTATCTGTCTGTCTGGATTGCTACTAGTGTTATTTTATGCCATTTTAGTGAATCTCATTTTAATGAACAGGAAATATAGAGGAATTATATCCAAGATAATGAGGGCAACACCAATTCAAATGTTGGTCTGAGATACAGGATACAGAGATACTGAGATACAGTGGGAAAAAAAAATCAAATATAGTACTTTTCTAGGAAATAAGAGTTACCCTTGCTGATTGCACCCAGTTCTGTCTTTTGCAGCTTGATGATAATAATAATAATAATAATGATAACAATGGCATTTTCGCTTGACCCAGGAGACTACGTAGCACTGTAGAACATGACACCTGAATGTGCATTGATGTTGTAGCCCTAGGGCGGTGACTTCCTGCCTGGTGGGCAATGGGGCTCTCAGAGGGACGTGCTGAAGGTTGAGATGCAAGACTTGGACTCGGGGAGCTCATCTGCGAGATRTGGAAGGTATCCAGCCAGCAAGGAGCCAGGCTGGTGTGTGAACCATCCCAACAGGTAACTGGTTGTGACTTGCGGTCAAAGGAGCTAATTTGCCTAGATCTACCAAACACACCATGAATTTTATGTAGCTTCTCCCATTAAGCAGTTGTGGTTCTTCTGTAACTGCAGAGCTTCAGGCTGATGAGCTAATTAGTGGTTGTTGTTCAGAAAAGGAGCTGGGGARCAACTGGTGGTGGTTCATGGGGGGCAAGCGTTACATGAGGATGTGGAAAGGGGAGGACAGCTCCAAAGACGAGTAACTCATGTTCCACTTAGCACTGGTAGTTGGGCACCGCGTTTTGGAAAAGATGAGCACTAATCAGAGGGAGTGCAGAGGTGGAGACCAAGGGAAATGAGAGGTCAAGAAATCACAAGCTATGAAGGAAGGTTGAGTTAATTGTGCTGGTCCACTTTGGAGGAGGAAACACATAAGGGAGATGTGAGACTCCAGGCCTGCGGTATATTGAGTGTTGCTGAGCGATYGCTTCTCCATGCCAGGGCAAAAGTTAATTGGTTTAGATGGCAGCAAGGGAAATTTAGGCTAATCGTTAGGATAATGATTTCTAATAGTTTGCAATAGAACCTGGACTAGAAGGTCTGAAGAGGTTACATAAACCCCATCAGTGATGTCTGTGAGGGCAAGCGRGACCTATCTCAGTGGGATGTTGTAGAGACTCAGGTGGTTCCAACCCTGAGCTGGGACGTGTTTTTTCAGGCCTTTTTGAGCTCTTTTTGAGAGCTTTTCTGTGCATCTTGTCTGCAACTCGGGCCCACCTTACAAAGCACACCGAAATCATGTGTGTTTTGACTCTTGCACTGATTTTCATGTGGGTGAGGCACATTTTCTTTGAGCTTCACAAGGCTGGGCAGAGATCGTTTAGTTTAATAGTTTTCCAGTAACATCATTTTGAAAGCACTTTCTTTCTTCACTGATCAAAGCTTTCTCTGAGCACACACACACAAAATATTCTGCTGCGCTAGTAAATTCTCTGATGACATTAAAAGGTTATTAAACAGCTGGAACAGCCTCTGGAAACATAAAGGGGGTAGGAGAAACAAAAGGCAGGTGGAGGCAGCTCTCYGATACCATTTGCCCAATCTATTTTCGCTCTGGAGCAGGAGGTAAGTTAATATTGATTGCCATTTGAAGGTGCAGTTTGTTGGCTGCTCCGCTTCCCGGAGTCGCYAGCATTGTCATTCCCCAGGTTTATTTTTTTCAGCACTCTGGGATCACTGAGGCCACTGGAGCATGTCGGGGCTGGTAATAACACAACTAGCAGATAAACAAAAGCTGTCAGGTATCAGCGCGGGAGATGGGAAGTGAGCGGGAAAAGAACTACCCGTGCCTGGGCCTTAACWCTGAAAAAGCACTAATTAAAGTTTATTTAAGGAAATACCTATTTAATCCTCTCCCTGGGACACCGAGGAGGAGTGAGTTTGGTCATGCATTTGGTTTGGGATTTGGCAGTCTGAATTAACACAATTGCAAGTTTCAAAATTAAAAAAATGTATTATTTTTCTCACTGTTCTTTTTAAAGAATATTCAGTATAAATATAAAATATTTACCCCACTACTCTTAAATAAAATGGATGAGTCTTTTGTCTATTCCCTACCTTTTCCGTGGGTCTGTCCTTGCTTCTCTCTGAAGTTCTCCTCACTATGCAGCTTTRTGGCTGGGAAGTTATTTTGGCCTTTTTTAGGTTGTTGCTGCACAGAGGGACCACTGCAGAGCAGACCAMAGTCTAGCCCGCTGAAAAGGACCCRGYGTTGCTGTCCYGCTCCTCTGGCCACACGTGAGTGAAGGGCTYGAGGTGCTTTTGGRGCTGATGCCGCCCTGCATCTTCCACGGTGGTCTCTGCCACTGATTGCTGAGTGTGAGAGGTGTGTGGAAGATCCATGGGTAAAAGAGTGCTATTTCTGCCTTATTTGTGCCAGCGGTTCTGGCAGAGCTGCCACATTCCCACAAAATGCTGTGCTCCCATCAAAGTAGCGACGGAAAGCGCTCGCTGGGAAGCTTGGGGGCTGGCAGATGCTCCAGACGTTGCACGGTGCTGCCCAGCCAGGGCAGAGCGTCAGCTTCCTCGCTGCCCAGACCTGCTCTTTTCCATCCGCCGGGATAGTTTTCCTGTTCCACGGGTAAGACATCAGCACGTGATGCATTTAGGGCGGCGCGAAGGCTTCGTTAGCACATTTGCTTTGCGCTGGCTGCTACTTAACAGGACAAACAACCCCAGCCTCCACATGGAGGAAAACTTTATATTACTTGAGTGCCCTCKGAGGAGCATCACCCTAAATGAAAAATACAACATGAGCTGTGTACGCAGCAAATGATTTATTTAAAAGGCACAAGGGCGCTTCAGCCTGTGTGCTCTCTCTCATGGGGAGGAATGACAATCCCAGCAGATGGTCCCATGAATGCAATTTACTTTGCCAAGTGCCASGGAGGAAACTTGAGCCCATCTGCGGGTCCTGGCGTCTATTAAAGCATATTTGGGCTTTGGGATCTGCTCTRTGGCCATCAACTGAGACAGAGGGAGGATGAAATGCGTGTGAAAATACTGAGGAGGGCTCCTGCTTAAAGGAACTTTTGAACACGCTGCCGTCACTGTCTCTGTGTGCTTAATCCTGTTTAAATAACAGCACGTCACACATGCCTAGTCATCAGCTAGCCAAGGTGCCCATGGAGATTTTGCAGCTTTAMGTTTCCCTCAATCCCTGGACAAGGATTTTTTGCTCAAATATTGACTTCTGGTTTTCAAGGTTACCAATGATATGCTCGGACACACGAGTTGTTCAAACATCCGCAGAAGAAAGCTCATTAAGAAGACAAATACCTTTATCAGGCAAATTATCTAGCTGATTGCAYGCTCTTGTTTTTCCCTGTAAGACATGAGGGTTGAGTAAGTTCATTTAATTCTGYATTTCCACACCTGTGATTCTGCGATCTCCAAGGCTCTCCAAGAAGTAGGTGCAATTTCTCATGTTTAGGTGGCAGGGTCTAGGCTTTTGACACCAAACAGGCTCCCCAGATTGTTGGGATTATGGGAACAAATGGACTTTAGTCAGCTTTAGTCAGTTAATCAAAGGCATTTCTGTGATGCTGGTAGCTGCAAAGCGGGTGCAGACAGTGTTTAATATTCTTGTTAATCTTTTGTCTGAATATTTCACAACCTTAGAAAAAAAACTACTGGATTTTTTTTTTCATTGTGTTAAATTGTGTCCGGGGTACCCATAAGATGTGTTATCTGTTGTGTGGCAGTTAGTGAAATGTGTATTTTTTTTTTTCCCTGTGTTTCGTGCAGTTTGGAGGTCGCTTTTTGCAGCCACGTTTCTCTGCAGAGACCGGAGAATCGGACCGGATGGATTGCTTCCCATTGCCCCATCAGCCAGGAGCCGCAACCCCCGAGAATTAAAACAGCAAAAGACAAGGGCGMTGAGCAAGACCATGTGTGTGCAGGTAGTGCCTGCGTGCAGAGCTCCGCGCGCTGGTTTGGGAGTTGTGGATCCGGGCAGTGCTGCCCTCGTGGGTCTCGGTGTGGGGCACTGCTTGGAGGGCTGCCAGGGCAGCCAGTTTTCCTCATCACATTCCAGCCCCATCGGTCGTAACTGTGTGGGAAGACGTTTGTCAGCACTTTCGATTAGACCCTTTTAGCATCTGCAGTCATTAATGGTACTCAGTTGGACGAAATTAAATTCCCATGGAAAAATGTATTTGGTGTGGCCTTTTAGAGATATTACTGCAGYGTTTTTATGTGAATATGTGTATGTGTGTGATATATGAGTTTAACATGATTAACATTTTTTTTTTCTGAACCCAAATGCATTTTTGATAGTCTAGACTTAATGAAAATGCTACATTTGGCTGCAGTTCCTTTTATCTTCTTTTCATAATTTGCCATGCTCAGTCACATTGCTTACTTGAATGATTTCTGACACCTTATGGCAAGAAGTGAGGTGGGAAATTCCCACTGAGCTGGAGGGGCCAGCAGGGAAGGGTGTCTTATCAGCGCCCTGTTGATACCGATATATGGAGGAAAAAGTGCATTTATTTTCACTGATTGTCAACATGTGTTTGCCAGTCTGTCTCTCTCAGACTGTAACGTGTTTGCAAAGACAAAACAGGGAGAGGGAAATGCTTCAGCTCGGAAGGACTGCTCTCAAGTTTGAGTTGGCTTGAGTTTGGTGTTGAGTTTGATTTGTTGAGATTCTGGGTTCCTCTACGTCTTTTTAAGTTAGTCTTTGATTTTTACGGCTCCAGCATGCCACGAATTGAAAAGATCACAGGATTTTATGTTCACATGTCTAGCTCCAAACAAGATCGCACAGTTGGATGGTGAAGGTTTGTGCAGAAGAGAGGAGAGCAGGACGTGCACTGGTGGACTGCTTGCCCACAGYGAGCACTGGTACAAGCACACCTTTGCTTTCAGGCTGTAGGGATTCATTTTAAAAAGCTTTATAAATAACTGAAAGCAGTTTAAATCAGTAACATGGTGGTTGTTATATAACAACTTTGATATTACATACATATTCATATTCTTCTTCAAAAGTTATTTCTCTCTGTTCTTGGGAGGCTGAGAGGCAGCCTGATTATCAGAGTGCTATTTCTGTGTATGAATTCCATTTGTTTAAATGGAAATTTTTAGTTGCCAGTCAAGATCAGGTCACATGGGAAATGGAAAAAATGGGTCTCATTGACTAAAAAGAATAAGTATAATGTATATGCATACCCATGGGGCTTGGTGTATTCTCGGTGAGGTTAGCTGCATTTCAGATGACGTCTGTTCACGTGGCTTTCTCACCTGAAAGAATTCAGAGGAAAAAAAAGCCATTAAAACTCCATGGGCTTGCTGTAATCCTGTGTGCCCAGCGGGTTAAAATATTTCTGAAATGAGTTTTCCACTTAGAACGGGAATGTTTGATGACTGTGGTGGCCATGCTGTGCTCACAATGCCTCTTTCCATGACTTCTCTAGGAGGAAATAATCACCAACAACTGGTACTTGCTCCTTACTGTGCTTTGTTGCAGCAGGAACTACAGGCCCCAGAGACTGAGGCCACCGTGTGTGAGCTGCTTTGCGGAGAGAGAAAGATATGGGTCATCCTTACGCTGCTGACTCTGAAGGTGACGAGGTCTCYCTGGGTCTGAGAAGAAATATCAGCCACTCTTCCCTTGCATTGCTACACAGACCCAAGAGCTGGTTTTAGTGGCTTAGTGCGGATTAGGTGTCCCCATGCAGCACACTGCAAATCAATAACTACAGCATTGCGGTCCCTGGGCTAATAGAATGAGGTAGAACACTTCCMGTGACTTAACACCTTGTTGTGTGATAACCTCTGATATTTTGAACTATGCCATCAGTTAAATATATTTACAGGATTAGTCTTTTCTTTGCCTTTTACTTATTTGGTCTTATCTGGGAGAAGGGAACAAAATACCCCCAATCTACCCCCAGTTTGCAGCAGGCTTCTTGGGAGCAGGGGAACARCCATGTTCGATGGATCGTGCTGAGCTCTGTGTTGGTGTCTCAAGGGAATTTAGGGATGAGGGAGCCTCGAGACAGGCACCACACCACTCAATAAAGCTAAATTTAAAGCTCAGTTATTAAGTGGGGCAGGTGCAGCAGGTGAGTTGTCAAGATGCATGTGTTTTAGGAAAGGTTCGCTCCATAACAGAAATCTATTTCTTTTATCAATTATTAGGAAGTAATGACAGGATTGGCAGAGGAAAAGAAATGGCAGGTAATGGGAAAGTGAGGAGGCAAAGACTAYTCAAGATGGAGAGAGCTGCAGAAATTGAACCTTGCGTTTTGAGCCGACGGAGCAACTGCAGACGTGTGCTGCAATACCACCAAAGGAAACGTCTTGCATCTGGAATAGGAAATCTAGGAGATGTCCATTCGAGGAAGCGATGGCTTTGCCCATGGCTTGAGCACCTCGTGGTCAGTCGGGCAGGTTGGATCCAGGGCAGTGTTTGAAGGGACAGATGCAGAACGGCAGTGACCTGAGCCACGCAGGTGATGAAATGCGTCACAAAGAGGTCCTTGCAGAACATGTAGCCCATGAAAGACCTGCACGTCTGTTAATGTGAAGCAGAAATGAAACCAAGAGAATCTGTCYCATCCTGGCAGCACCGCTAAATGGTACTTTTTGTTCTGAGTATGTATTTTGGCAGAGTAACATTTAGGGCAAAATTCATTCCTGGCTTCAAACTGGAGATACCAGCTGGATTCTGCTGCAGCTTTATTTGGAAGAAGGAATTGCAACATGGTCCCTGCACTCGGCCTCTCCTCGGAATCATATTTAACTGGGGAARTAAAGTCTGTGCAAGAGTTATGCTGCAGCATTAAAGCAGGCTATATGTGGCAGCCACTAAATGACTGCAAGGTCGTYTACTGAGTCCTTCCCAATTACCCTTGCATTAACCCCAGAGCTTGATTTTAGCTAAATCACATCTACCTGYGCCGTGCCCAGGCTTTTCCTGGAGGCTTCAAGAGCTGGACAATTTACGCTTCGTGGCTTACTGTAAATTCTGTAGATAAATTTACTGCCAGGGAAAAAAATGAAACTTGGTGAAATCAGTCAAATGCAGGGAGTCGGGCAGTCTTGGTGTCCAAAAACCAACCATGATTAAGTGAAAACTGAAAGTAAAATAATTCAAGTAAAGAAAGAAAACTTCTTTCTCAGCTTCTCATGACAGTTTTTCTAACCAAGAGTCTTGAGTGATGGACTTGGGTAAGAAATTCATATATTTTGTTCTCCCTATTGGCTAGAACTATTGAAAGCTGATTATCAGCAGCTGAACTTTTCAGTGATGTGTGACCGGCTCAACTTTCCTGCCTTCTAATTCCATGGGCCTCCTTTTTGCTGTGCCTCCTAGTTTCAGCAGATGGATCGTTAGAAGGTCCCTGTAGCCTAAGTGTATTTGAAGATATTCYGGACTGCTTTGGCACGAGGAAGAGGCTCAAAATTCAGTTTTGAAAAAGTCAGTATCCCTTCATTTAATATAATTACAAAACTACATAATTTTAAAAAATGAGACGTTAACTCTACATTTATGATATTTAATGTTCTCACTGTGCAGATGGAATGCATGTAAATGGGAAATTTAAAAAATGGTATTTTAGAAATACAGCACTCCAGGACCTTCYGTACATGACTTAGGGGAATCGGTAGCAAATCCATTCCAAGGYATGAGTTATGGATGATAAAAATCTAGAGAACTTGTCTAATAAATAATGGCACTCAACTCTCTTCCGTAGTTCATATTTCTAACACGAAAATGTGCAGCTGGCTGTGACTGAAATACAAATTGCCAACGTGTGCCTTGCCATCTTTTCCCTTGCACAGCAGCTKAGGGCAAAGAGCTCCTCCTTGCATCTGTCAGGAGGTCACGACTGTTACAGGAATTAAATTAGAAGTGAATAATAAGTGAAGGAGAGACCAAAACATCCCACCTCCCTTCCGTCCTTGGCAAGAGTGGCAGGTTTAGCTCAACTGTCCTTCCCTKGGTAGACCCTGCCACCCACCACCTCTTGGTGGCTTCTTGGTGTTGTGTAAGGAGTAGGCAAAGATGGAAATAAGACTGCAAAAGACGTTCATGTCCATTATATTCTGCAGCTCTCTGAGTCAGCTGTTGGCAGCAGTCTCCTTGGAAAACCAGGGAAAATTATTGGAAAAGGTGCAGCTGGGCGGATAGTGTCTGATGCCTAGTTGAAGTGTCAGCTGGAGGTGGAGCTAGGGATGTGCTTTCCCTGTGGAAGCCACACCAAGAAGTTATGAAACTAGGGTGCTTCAAGCTGAAAAYGGACTTTTAAAAAACCTTTTTAACTGAGAGAAATTTTGCATTCATTTTAAGAATGGAATTTTTTTTTTTGAAATCATTTTTGAATCATAGAAAATAATTTTGAAATCATAGAAAATGATTTTTTTTAAAAAAATTAAACTAATTCACCATAAAAGAAGTGAAAGGAAAAGAATTTCCAGACTTTCCATCGGTAATCTGTGCCTTTCCTTCACTCCATGAATGTGCCTTTTGCTAAAGGGTAGTAAGATGGAAAGGTATTAAGATGGTTTTTCATAATTGCCAGCATATTTATTTCCTATGCAGGCAGTAACTTCTGCAGAGTCATAGGTGTGTTGTAGGGGTTTCCTTTATGGAGCATTTTGCAAAGTCTTGTCCCGTGTTTCTCTCCTGCACAAGCATGACCTGTTCTCCCTGTCTCCAGGACAGCTGCAGAGAGGTCTGGAAAGCCCTTGGGAGGTAACTTTTCCAGGCAAGACTGACTCCAAAGGAGCAGCCGAAGGATTCATGTGCTGCAGAGGCCCCGGTTACGGAGCCGCGGGTGCTGATGCTGCTGCCGACGCTGACAGTGATGAGTGGTGTGTAATACCTGATAAAGATTAGAGGCTTCAGAATCAAAACACAGCTCCTGAATAGGAATCCCAGGGTCCCAGAGCACCATTTACAAGCTGYGACAGGGCGATAATTGGCCTGGGTGGGGCCTCTCTTGACTGGAATAAATGATGATAAATAGGGAATGTGTCTGCACCTTGGCTGGGGGAAATGGAGTACACTTGTAGATATATTTTTAAATTATCACTATTATCAGAGGAAGCAAATGCCTTTGCATTTTTGTGAGATCTGCTGCTGGAAGAGAGCAGGATCTGTACTAGCAAACATATCTCCACAGTGCTTCGTGCAGCTCCCATGCCATATTCTTTCTCTCTGTCATATGCTGTGTCTGCCCTCTGTAAAAACCATACCAGGTCCTTGCCTTTTCGTATCAGAGTTGCTATTTTTCTTGTATTGCAGTCATTATTCTGATGTCAGGATTTTCCCTTGACCTGAAAAATGACGAGGTTGGAGTGTCACCACAAGCYGGACTGTCAAAGGATGAACCGTTGCTCGTATCTTCTTTGTTGGCAACATCCCTGTGGAATAGTGGGAAATGATGCCTGGAAATGATTGTGGAGCCCATTCCCTCACTGTCAGGTGTTTCAGAAAGCCGGGAACTACCAGCTGCTCTCATCCTGCGGCCACCTCTATATGACCAAGCTACTCCAGATCACATAAAACACCCCRTTAGCAAGGTGAGAGAAGAGATGCAAGAAGGACAAATCTCTCCTAAGTCTCCCTCACACTCCTGGCATTTTACTGAGCCTCCTCAGGCCTCATTTTGTGGCCAAGGGAAGATCATAACTGCAGCTCCCCAGGGAGAAGGAGGGATTATTTTGTCCTCATCTTTGGAATGATAAATGCACTTTTGCCTGTGGGGCTGGCTGAGAGGTTCGTCCTTCTCAGCTGGCTTACAGATCTCTGCATTAAGCTTTCTTCTGCAATTGACTTTTGTTACTGAGCAGGTCATGAAGCTGAGCATTTGTAGTGAAAGCATTGATAGGCTTGAGAATGACTTAGATATGATTTAAGGCATTAACTGTAAGAGTGATTTTGGCTCTAGGAGAAGCAGTGCATTTATACAAAGAAAGAGAAGGGGAAAAAGCAGTTAATGTACAGGCCCATTTCCCTTTAAAGTTATGTCCCTCTTCACCACAAAAGAGGAAGAGGTGCATTTGTCAATGTAGCGTTAAACACAAGATGCTGAGTTGCCAAGAGGAACATATTTGTTATGACAGAGAAGATGAAGTATCCACTGCCTTTTAACCAAGCAAATATTGAAGAACTACTCGTTAAAAATGCAGGGCTCTGTCTTCATCATATGCTCCAAACTTCTGCAGGTCCAAATTTCTAGGTGACAAGTGACTACAAAGCTGTTCAGACTGCAAAATATTGTTGGCGGCATTGTGTGTGTTTGCTCTACAGGCATTTTTGGAGGACACCACGTTATAATTAAAGATAAAGCATCAATCCTGTGCAAATCTAAATGAATATGAATGTTTGCAATTAAAGGMATATGGATACAAAAACAGTGGTAGAGATGAAAGCATCAGTGAAGATGGACGAAGGGACCATGGTGCTTTCACCAGTTTGTGGGGTAGCTTTTGACTGTGATGAACTGAAAAGGGATTTGTCCTTTCTGAAGAACAACCTTGTCCTCTCTGAAGAACAACCGTTATCATCTGAGTTAAAAGGTGGAAGAATAGCTACYTTAACTGCCCATTTTTAGTGTTTTCAAAAGCAGTCCCAGTGAGTCTCTTCGCCTCAATCTACTTTGAGAAGAGAAAGTACAAAATCTTTCTTGAGAAGACTTTTCAATCTAACTTTTCTGTTTGCTGCATTTTCTGCCCCTCTCCCCTCCCCACCCCTGTTGAATTTCTCATTTGGGAGCCAAGGGAGCTACTTCACCAGAGGAAACATCGATTTCTCAGCACTATGTTTTTCTTTCTCAGCACTTGAATTCAAGTGAGAASCGAATCAAAGAATAACGTAAGTGAATTCTTCAAATCATACATTTTGCACAGCCCTTAAGCCATTGCAGGGAGCAGAATGTATGGACCAGGTTCAAGCATCATAACACACTTCTGTCAGAGAAGAATGTTGTTAAATTGAAAGGTACCTCTAGCAGAATAAATCTCAAAAAGTACATTGGCATTAACGACAACAGTGATTTGTTTGTGTCTTCAATTGAAAATCCTCCTGGCTCTTCTTAATAAGATAAGTACTTTTGCTGTGCCAGAAGAYGGGGAGCAATACAATACAGAATTCATATTTGCTTCGTCTGACTGTGCTTTTGAAAGGCATTAATAGAATTAAGTAGAGGTGTATTTGAAGAATATCCTTGCCAAAAYGTCTGTTAATTTTATAATTGCATTTGTAAGCACTGAGGGAGGAAAGGAAACTTGCATTGTGACAATAATGACAGGTTATTCTGGGCTGCCTAATTTGCTGTCACAGAGTGAGCTGATAGCTCCATCTGAAGCCACTTGTGAACGGCTTCTGTATAAAGGAGAATTGCTGCATCTAGACGWTGGAGTTTTTTCTTTTGAAAGGGAGAAGAAAGTGTGGTGATCTTTTGAAATATAGCCAGATGGTTAAAGAAAAGGTAAGGGTATTAGAGTATCTGAAGCTACCTTTATGCGTCTTGAGATTAAAAGTAAAAATGAGCGTTTTCAGATGCAATAAACTTTTCATAGAGAATCCAGTTTCCTCCAAGTCAGGAAGTTTTTGAGGAAGGTCACTGGTTTCAGCAGATTTGTTAGAAAATCTGAGCTCGCTCCTTCAAGCAGAGAGCTGTGGCTGCTCTTTGGAAGACCTGAGCTGCGAGATAGCGGTGATGATGGTGCAGCCGTTGCTGGGCTGAGGAGCCCACACGATGAAGAAAATGCTGGTGCGAGAGACCTCGTGCTCCGGAGGGGGTCAGAGGTGCAGGTGGCCCTCATGGGAGACAAGAGCACAAGTCTCTTGAGGTGGCACCGCTGCGATGAGCAAGTCACGCAGCACGCTGGGGTGGGGAGGTGGCCAGGAGTTGTGGTCCCTTCCCCTGGCTTCTCTCTGGATTTATCTCCTGTAAAACCTGTACCTGCCTGGAAAGCGCTCCCCAAGCGGAGCAGAAGGTGTGGGTGGTGCCCACGGGGTCCCACGCGAGTGCGCAGCCAGGTGAACACTTACCTRCTACTGGCGTTTGTCCTTTTAGGTCTGCCCAGCAGCAGCTATGAAAGATGCACCAGGATGCTCCGTTGCCAGCATCTCTCCTTCACAGACAGCGGTGCCAAGTAGCGGAGCCGTCAAAACAGARCGGGGTTTTGTGCAGAACACCAGGTACCTGTGGAGGGAGAGACTAATGCTTTACCTGCTGTTTAGGGCACAYTATTAATAGAGTAACTTTGATTTCTTAAACTCCGCTAAAGGCTGTATTCAGGAACTTGTCTGTCTTTAGTCCCCTGCAATTGAATCCCATTTTCCCCCTCCCCATACTTTGGCTGTTAAATAATTCTCTTTTGTGCTATTTGACAAGGCTCGTGCATCCTCCCACCCCACAGCATGTCTGCTGCATGTTTAATTTTGTCTTTTTCCTGTTTCTTCTTTTATTAATCACTTGAGTGTTTGACAGGTATACATCTGTGGCCCTTTATATGTGTTTTTATTCATCTATTCATGGTCTTGGTGCAGGTACTAATATCTGTCACAGTCCTTGGCAGAAATGAAAGGTAGACTCTTCTCTTGTGGGTTTGCACAAACAGGGACACTGGTGATGAGTTGTTTCAAACAATCCTCTCCCTTCTCCAGCATGGGCCCTGTCATCCAAGACTCACGTTCATCTGGCTAATCTTTGGTTGGCAGCAGAGTTCAAGAAACCTACTGTCCATTACAGGATGCTTGTGGAGAAGAGGCAGTTACCCCAAATGGACGACACTCAACCTCTCATGCTGTCCCTTGAGGACTGTTTGCTTGCTGAAATGCTTTTGTTGTGCCAGAGCTGCTTTGGGGCAAATTTTACTATCCTTATCCAGGATAAATCGTGGCTTTTATGGCCAGCTCACTCTGGCTTTTTGGTTCCATTTAAAGTTGGGTATCTTCAGGTGGATTTAGTCCTTCAAAACTGCAAGACTGACTCAGTAGGATGAAAAAACCCCAAAAGCTCTCCATTGCTTTATCTTTGGCTCTTATTCTCTGTAGAATATGTAGCTTAATGAGCACAGAGGATCTGAGGAGGTGAGGCATCACTGCAGCTCTGTCATGGGGAAGAGGAAAGGAGCTGGGGGAGGCACTAAAGCTTGGGGAAGTGGCAGGACAAGGATGAGGGTCAGGGGTGGTCTCTGATCTCCAGGGTACYTCTCCATCCCTGGCTGATAATGGACAAGAGTTGAGTGCGGTGAAGCAGTGTTGAAATAGGYGTAGGAAATATAGCAGGGAAACAAATGTCTAGGGATAGCACACTTGGCCACCAGTGTGGCACTGCATGCAATGCAGTAGCACATGCTGAAGTGCAAASAGTACCAAATATACAGAATGCACAYATATTTATTTAATAGTCAACTCTTGAAGTCTTTCAAATGGCTGCTGATCCTTCCAGCATGCGCAAGGACTGAGTCTTTTTAGCACTCCTTTCAAGAAACATCACAATATATATTTGCTTTTGGAAACGTTGCTTCTAGTCACAGCTAGGGCTTTCCAAAGTGAAAAGTTTGAGTTGTCGAAGCATGAATGTTACGTGCAGTTTTCCAGGCTTCACTTATAGCTACTGAGTAACTTTGGGATTGTTTTTGATGTCAACCAATACTTCCTTGGCAGACTTTCATTTTAAGATGCTTTTAGCAAAAGGGCTTTACCCAATAAAGTCTCATGCTCTTGTTTTACCCCTGCCAGTGGGGCTATTTTGACTGACATTGAGCAAGGACCTGKCTTGAAGTTGCCTACACACGTAGGAAATAATCTTCTCTTAGACAAGTAAAYGCAGACAAATCTTAAAATAGAATATCCAGTTCTCCCCTTTTTAGATAAGGTTGGGAGCAGTGCTACAAAACTCAACAGACACAAGGATATAAACTTATCAAAAATGAGAGGTGAAATTGGTTTAGTGACTTCTTAATTTTGTGTTTGTATTGGATCTGGCAAATTAAAGATGATAGGTGAAGCCTAATTTCAGGAGAAATTGAATCAGTTACGTTTCTCTGA
Organism: Eudromia elegans; assembly: GCA_003342815.1. NCBI lineage: Eukaryota > Metazoa > Chordata > Aves > Tinamiformes > Tinamidae > Eudromia > Eudromia elegans. Next base: position 74,765 of record PTEX01000013.1, read on the forward strand.
GATTGCTGAACTATTGATTTATTTTACCTTATCTGGTTTGTGCTGAATTGCCCCTACCACTTCAAGGAGAAATTGCTATTAATTTCTAAATTCTTGTTAAGACAGATGAGTGGGAGAGTTTAAGATTTTTCTGGAGTAAGCCACTGYCCTAAAACCTCAAAGTGCAAAGACGTTGCTAATAGTCTAAATATATTAATTGCAGCAATGGCTTTTTTTCTCCTTGTACTGCAGGGAATGGAAGTGAGGACACATTGCCCAAAAGAAAGACATGAAATCTCAAAAAATGGGAACTTCTGGTTTTCCTGAGACAAAATGAGGAGGTTTGGTCTTTCAGGGAAAAGAAGTACTTTGACGTTGGCAATATTTTCCCATTTAAAATTTCTTTTTTTTTCAATCCTTGTTTTCTGTAAGTAAACGGCTTTAATTTTTCATTTAACCCTCTTCCTCTTCTCCTTATTTCTTTCTTCTTTTTTTTCCCTTCTTTTTCTTCTTTTTTTTCCTTTTTTGTTTCTTTTTTTCTCTTGTCACCTTTTTTTTTTGATTTCCTGCTCTTTGACATGGGTTGCCACTATCCATCTGCGCCTCATCAGCTCAGACCTAAAGGTGTCCCAATTTGCTCACAAACTGTGGTAAGTATTGAGTAATTTCATTGACTTTTATGGACTTATCCAGAGAAAYGCAGATCCTGCAGTTTTGTTTGCCTAAGTGGCAGCCCCCTCTGGAGCAGTTTGCATCTGCTGCAGTCTCGAATATCTCTTGATCTTCATTTCCTTTCTCTTGTCTCTCTCCTTCCTCTGTGTTTYCTTTCTCTGATAGCCAGAGATCAACAGGTTAATGCTATTCTGCTTTTTTAGCGTGGGATGATTGAGAGGAACCTATCTTTTGAGAACATTTGACCTCTTCAACGAAATCAGACAAAGACAAGACTCCAGTTAGCGTATTGGGAAATCCAGGCAAGTGCTACCGAGCATGAAGCTATTAGCCCTTGGTGTCCACATTTATAACTGAATGTTGTTCCAGGTTTACGGATATTCTTCTTTATTTTTCTTTTTCTCTTTACAATGCCTCTTTTGTTGCTATCTGTCATGGCCAAAGCAAGACAAATATATAGAGGGAATTCAACATTAGCACGCAAGGTTGTCCTCAAACAGAGGAAGCAAATGCCTGTCTGTGATAAATTCCAAGGATGCCTTCTCTGATCGGGAGAGCAATGACTTTTTCCCGGTGCTATATTCCTCAGAGTGCTGCTAGATTAGGGCACTTGGTGTTAGTGTCTGCAGAACGGACGTACCTCGCAGACCAAAGGCTTAGAGGAAAGTTGGAGGAGTTCAAAGAGCCCCTGACTAAAGAGAGTGAAGARTTATGCTGCACAATTCGTGGCATATGGGAAGGTGTATGTACACTTGAATACTCAAAATAGGTAATTTGGCTTTTTACTCATTCCTATGATTATTTGTAGAGCCAGCAATCRCTGGAGAACAGGATGCTCCAAAGCCCCACCTCCTTCCTTTGATGGCACTTGGCTGCTGGAGAGTGGGGTCTGTGTCACGGGGTCCCTCATCTCCACGGGAGAGGTGCCCCCTCCTCCAGCGCTTAGTTAAATGCATCCAGGTGGCTGCATAACTGTGAAATCGATAAATTGGATTTAACTGCCTCCAATTTAGTTCCTGCACGGTTGGTCTGCCATGTGGAAAGCCTCACCTGCACCTTGATTGTTTTAAAGCCCAGGCAAGTGTTTGTCTCCTCGCGCTTGGTTCATTACTGTGCAGCTCCACTGACTCCGGGCACTTCCAGCTGACTTGGGTAAGTAATGATGTGAAATTTCCCTAAAAGCTAAATCAGAAGGCAGTCTCTGGCAAGGTCTATGCTAATGGCACCCATGTCCTTGCTCTTACTAATGACCGCGACTCTGAGTCATGCCATTGACTCCTGTGCACTTTGGTGGCACATAAATGATCACTTAGGTWTTACAAGGACCTTATTTACTCCACTATGCCTCGAACGCTAATGCTTCCCGGCACTTCTTTCCCTCCACATGATGCTACGTTTCCCCCCTTCCATGTTATGCAATTTAATTATATGCAGACCTTGAATGTCATTTTCTAATCCTCTGTGGTTCATTTGGAAGCCTTGTAAAATAAAACTAATTGGTGTGTTCATTAAAATGTCAGAAATATTTTTGAGTTCAATTAGATCGTACAGCAGTTTTATCCGAAGTGTGCTTATAGTACAATAACTATGTCAGGAGGAGGTAATTAACAGCCATTTAAATGAACAATTGTCTTAAATTTTTCTGGTTCTTCATGCATGATAACTTAATCAAACAGCAAAGTTCTTACAGGCTTATCCATTTGCGAGAAAGGTGAAACACTATAAACTCGTATTTAAAAAGTCAACTTGAAAGCCATAAAACTGCTGAGCTAAAGAAGTCAACTGTATAAAAATGAAATGTGGGAAAAGACTTTCCTTCAATGTCAGCACATTACAGGTAAAATCGTGGCAAGGGAGGGGACCCAGTCCCCAGTTTTAGGTGGGAAAGATGAGGTTTGAAGTCGAGCAAAAGTTGAGCTGAGCTCCATAGTTTTACTTCCTTTGGAGCAATGGAGMCATCTTGGCCTTCTGCTCTGCTTGCCTATTATTTTAACATAAAATATCATTCACTATCCAGCAAAGGCTATGACTTTTTTTACCTCTGGCTTCAGTGACCTTAAATACAGTTGTCCAAAAAACTCTTTTAGACAAGGTCCTGGTGGTCTTGGTGGCTTCCCGCTGCTTTTGAAAGGGCTCAGCAGCCACTGCTTGCTTTACAAAAAACAGCASCATATTGAGTAATGCTCCACATGGCTTTATAAGAGTTACTCGAGTAGGATYTGTTATTATTATCTATTTTCATCCAAATATGCCAGGTTGTCAAAACAGACATTTTGTGATAAAGTCTGYTCTTGTTAAACATCTTGAGTGATTTTTTTTTTTTTTGTATTTCAAAATTAAGACGTCTTACTTGAATGTGCTTGGAAAGATTAATATCYGTTTTCCTGATTTGATGGTGTGTTGGTTGTGAAACAAAAGCTCATTGTAGTAGGTGTGCAAAACATACAGGAAAGAAGGTCCAGATTGCAACCAAACCTTTCTCCTGGCTGCAGATCAGTTAGGGTGGGGGAAAGGAAGAGAGTTTCTTTACCCCTCTTGAGCAGTGGGGCTGCAGCACAAGCTTAGGACGAGCTTCATGCTTCGCTCCTTCCCAGTGCCCAACKTTTGGTTGGGATGGGGAAGTGTGAACACCATGAGCTGCAGAGAGAGCTCAGGTTGGATTTGCTCTCTGCCAGCTCACTGAGGCCATAATGTAGTGTCATGGATGGCTCAGGGAGCGCTGCTGCCATCCTTAGCTGCCTCCAAAGGATGGGGAACGTGGTGGGCTTGAGCCTCGTGCATCGGGGACCACAGCTAGGGCTTTGCATTGTGCCCAAGTTAGGGTGCTTGGTGGTACAGAGCCTCCTGTACCCCTCAGTGAGAGGGCCTTTGTATTTTAAAAATATGTCTATATACATCCTACATAGATTTTTGCTGTTATTCACCTGCACTGTTGTTAAACAGACTCCAGATTCCCCATCCCACGGCAGAGGRAGGCAACCACAGAAAACGCTGGATCGTTGGGTATGAGCTGCATATACTCTGGCTACAAGCTTTACAGTTTCCTCTTCTCCTAATGCAACATAAAGAGACAAGCTGGGAGGGATCCCAGCTCCGTAGAGGCTTCCTGAGCAGGGTGCGAGGGCAGGGAGATGCCCCTGTTCCTGCAGACCGCCTCTGCACTGGGTCTCGGCGCCGGCCGTCCTGCCCCGAAGCGCCGCTCGCTCCTCGCAGCCTGCGGGGGACTTTGCAGCCACTTTGTCTTGCCGGCTTTCACGGCTGCTTTTTAATTAAAGCTTAAGGAATTAAATGAACCGGGGACGCTGGGGTTACACAAGGATGAGARAAGATTAGGCAGTCAAATCCACCGAGGTGTAATGGGGCACGGGCGGCTTCCAGGATTATCGTCCTCCGTGATTGTTTTTCTTTTTTCTTCCAGTTTAAAGAATAACCATTAATGCGTTTCAAGCATTCGGGTCAGGCTGACAACGTGCAACTGTCTGGCAGAATTTGTTCTGAGACAGACTGGGAGGTACTTYGTTCGCTGGAATCCAGGGGGGGGGTTTAAAAAGACGTGACAGAGCAGGAGGTTTCTTTCGCTTATATTGCTTCATAGCACAAACAGAGAAATTAATAATCAAATGCTTGATAAGAGATGCACCTATTTGGATGTGGACAGCAAAAAGGAATCCATTTGCTAGATCCATCTTGAACCTCTTTGCAGCAGCAGGCTCTGAACTCTGAACAGCTCCCCTTTATAACGGCTGCCCTACAGAGACTACATCTTGTTTCCTCCTTGTGCCCTTCTTTCAGTGACSTGTTGAGTTGCTTGCTGGTAGCTAGTTGCATTTTCCTCTCACATGGAGCTATTTGTGCTTAAAATATAGAACGTAGCTGTCCCCCAAAACGAAATATCTTAAGTCTCTGTTGCAAAGTTACCTACACGTAGTTGTCTGGCACGGTGGAGTTGGTAAGCTGTGCGCCTGGATTGTTTTTGAGAGAATAAAATCCGAGCCTGTGCCACCCTTTGCTGCAGGATGCAGCCTGGCAGGACGAGGACCAGCAATTATTGGGATGTAGGATCACAAGGATTGGGAATGGGGCCCTCCAAAGGGTTAAACCCCTTGCATCTCTGCTACAGTTGGAGGTGGGAAATGTTGGAGTTGCTATAGAGACAGAGAGTGTTTGCTCCTAATGAAACAGAATAAAACCCYCACTTTTTCTAACTTGGTCTTAAAGCAAGTATGACCACCAAGTCTGCAGAAAGTTCATARAATCATAGAATGCTTAAGGTTGGAAGAGACCTCTGGAGGTCMTCTAGTCCAACCCCCCTGCACACGCAGGGTCTCCTAGAGCATGTGGCACAGGGTGGTGTCCAGGCGGGTTTGGAAGATCTCCAGAGAARGAGACTCCACCACCTCTCTGGGCAGCCTGTTCCAGGGCTCTGTCACCCTCACTGKTAAGAAATTATTTCTTAACTTCCTGTGGAACTTTTKGTGCCTTTGGAACTTTTTGGAATTTGTGGCCATTTCCTCTAGTCCTGTTGCTGGCGACCACTGAGAAGAGGCTGACCCCATCCTCTTCACTCCCTGTCTTGAGGCACCTATATACACTGATGAGGTCCCCTCTCAGCCTTCTCTTCTCCAGGCTGAASAGGCCCAGCTCTCTCAGCCTTTGCTCATAGGGCAGATGTTCCAGGCCCTTAATCATCCTTGTATCCCTTAGCCATCGTTGTGGTTACAGTGAACTTTTGAACCACTTCCAAAAGCTCCCCCTGTTCGGAGGGRCGCGATGCTGCCGAAAGGCAGGCGGGCGCCACGCAGCTTGGACCAGACCTGGTGCTGGTGAGGACAGAGAAGCTCCTCACCTSTTGGGCAGCCGCAGTCAGCATTTAGCCTGGGGCTGAACCATTCCACAGCGATGCCCGTGTCTCTGCAAGCGGTGGCTTCACCTCCAGCAGATTTGTCCGCGTGACTCAAGAGCCCATTTCGGACAGGTTAGGAATGGCAGAAGCTGGGATGCTGCACGTCCCACTCCTTGTTCTAACAAAAGTACTTTCTCCACCATAATATTYAATGCTGTGCTCATTGCATCATTTTTTTTTTTTTTCAAATTATTGTCTTTGTTTCTATTAAAACTTGTATAAGCATGAATCAATTTATGCAGATAAGAATGGTGAGGATTAGCACTTTGGRTTTCACCTTCAGTGCTGCTTGCACATTAAAACTCAGAGGATGAGACCCATTAAATGAGAATTAAGTAGATTAGGTGCATTTTACTTTGGTTGATTTTTGGAGCGCATATGCTGCCTTATGCTTTCATATTACAGACAGACTATTTCTAGGTTTGTGCATGATGAGGAATATTGGTCGTTTTCCCCATCCGGTACCTCATTCTGATCAAGAAAAAGAAATGTTTATTAGCTAGTAAGGTCAGTCTGATTCTAAACCAGCATTCTATAGGWGCACAACTTGTGTCTGTAACTTAACTGAACCTATCAACTTCTGCCTGTTCAGAYAGAGGGCAAAACAAAGTTCTGGAGAAGATTAGGGGCAGGAGGAAGGTGTGAGTATCTGGTTGAAACCACACCACTGGGTGCTGCGCCCGCTTCCCCATYGAGGGTGACCCTGACGCCAGCTGAACTCAACTGAGCCGATCTTAAATTACTGCATCTGCATGGAGCACCTCTTCTTCTAAAGAAAGAGGAATAAAAGGAAAACTATGTGAGATGGGGAAKATGCCAAGCTGCTTTGCCGAAGCTTGCAGATGAACAGCCTTCCAAATTTGCCATAAGTCAAGCAATTGGGCKGGAGCACGGTTTGCAGATGGATCAATAGCAGCCCATCTTCAGCTGGACATGTCTGAATTCACGTGGCAGATGGTGCACACACATTGCCATGGGTTTCCTGCATCAGAGAGGGCTGTGGGGTGTTTTTTTTTAATCTTCCATCAGTCCTTTGGCACTGTCGTTCTTGGCAGCAGTAGGTGGATGAGGAGTGACAGAGTATCTGGAAATAAGTTAGATTCCTTTGTTGGATTTTTATCAGAGTAGCTGTGAACTGAATTATATCTAATCCTCTTTCTCATATCTTTGGCAATGTGCTGCAAYGCTAGGAGCTCATGGAGGAGAGATATAACCAGGGAAAAAAARGTGTATCTGCTCTTTGATGTCTCAGTTAATACAATGCAACAGTATTTTCTATTCTTCTGTAGACTATGGAGAAACAAGAAAATAACCATTAGAGAGTGAGGATTACTATAGACAAACATTTTGCATCTTGAATAGTGTATCCAAACTGTRTTTCTAACATCAATACCAACTGTTTGACTGAAATTGTTAGGCATTTTCTTGAAGCTGGGTGCAGAAAAATGTACAGAATTGGAGACATCAGYGAAAAACACATTGTCCTTATATGAAGGACAAAGAGGTTTTGTGTGTAAGTTAAGTACCTCAGCTTCTCATCTGCTCGTGTAGCAACTATGTCTGTTCTGCCTGTCCAAGGAGAGCGTCTGTTTTCTCCTCAAAGGGCAGACTGGGCTCTGATTTATGTGCCAACATCAAATGTATATTAGTAATCCTTCCCCTTCAAATTCAGAGTGCCTGAGTGCAGAAAAGGAGAAGAAGAGGAGAAAACCAAGGTAACGTTTGGCCTTCGTGATGGTGAGGACAGAGGTGGCACCTTSCACTCTACAGTGTGCCTTGTCCCAGGGTCTTCAGGGCCCTTTCGCCGTGAGGATGCTCCACGCTCAAGCCTCGGTGCAGGAACCCTGAGGGTTTCTGGCCCTTTTATGGGTTGCAGAAAAGCCCAGGAGAAAGAGATTGCAAGACAGCATCCAGTGCAGGAGGATTTGTTTCAAAGGGGATGGAAAGTGGGAGCAAAGACAAAATGGAAAAGAAATTAGAGCCTGAGCATGACTCAAACAGGCTTCCAACTGAATGCAGCGATGAATTTACAGCAAAAATTAATGTACCTTTTACCTCCTATTTGTTACTGCCAGCTTTCATCAAGTTAACACGTCTCTGCACACCGAGCCAAACAAAGCGTGCCTGCTTTCAAAGTACAGTTATACACTTTAATGTTTGCAATTATTTTCTGTTCAGGGCGTTTTCTTGCTGCAGGTAATGATTCACCATCTTTTTTCTAGTTTAGTCTTACCCTTTTTCTTTAAGAAAGACTTTGAGAAAATCAGAATTATCTCAGCTTGCTGTTGCTGGAATTTCTTTTTTTTTTTTTTCAATGCGTGGCTTAAAGTCTTTCAAACTTTCTAAATGTAGGACAGCTCTGGCTTGCACATCTGCCTTGCCGAGGGCAGATGGCAGCAGAGGAACAGCAAACACGCTGTTTGCAAAACAGCTCGATGGCGGAAAGGCTCGATGGTGGAAAAGTACCAAACTCAAAACCTTGGTAAGAAGTGGAAATGCAGTGTTCAGAAGTATTGAAGGCTGTGGCCCTATCACTCCCTACGTATTACATGCTTTGCTACTGCCTGTCAATCTTTCTTCTCACAGCTTTGGTCAGATGGCACGGTGCAAATCACAGTGGTCTGAATAGTTCAGACTCTCTATTCCACTCACACTGTTACACATCCTGTTCCCATCTAGCTTGGCTGGATTCCTTCAGATGACTTTGGAGTCCTTCTTTGTCTCCAAACTTCTCAAAATAATTGGCCAACTTTGCCACATTACCATTCTACCCCAGTCAGAAAATTAAGCCTACACGTTTCAGCCCAAACTTGGAGAATCTTGTGGCTCCCAAGTGTTGTGATTAAAATCCACCGTTCATTTATACTATTGTACCTCTTCTTGTAAGAGTGCTTAGTTTAATATTCTCTTGAGGACTTGGCAAAAGGCTTTTGAAAAACCAAATCAGTTGCTTGGACTAATTTTATTCATAATTTGTTGATATTCTCCACGGATGCTGTCAGAAGAGCGAGCTCTTCTCGTAGAGCAGCCACATGGCTTGGCCCTCATAGCAACCTCTGTGCCACCTTGCTTGGCCCTCATGGCTTCGGCGATGGGCTTGGGAGATGTCGTTTTGGGAACGGCCATCACTGAGCCRAATGCTGTGTTGAGACGTGGGTAGCACAGCAGAAGTGCTGCTGTCACGGCCTTTGGTTCTGATGGCTATTCTACTAAATCCCAGATATAAAATAAGGTTTTAGATAGACCCACAGAGAAGTAAAATCCCCAAATAGTTTCTACTGCCTGAAAAGAGGCAGTCATAACTTGTGTAGCAAAAGCAGAGTGACGTGAATGGCTTCTTTTCAGCTTCTTTTCTGCAATCTTGAAATTTGCAGCACTGAAACCAATCTATCCAAAACACTGGAATGATTTCCTAACTGCTCCTTCATCATCTTGCAGCTGAGACAATGCACTTTTCTGTTCGCTTGGGTTTGATTTCCAGATCTGGCGAACTCAACAGTCCCTTTCAGCCTCATTTATTCCATGGTCACACAGGAGTAGCTCAGCGACTTGGATGTCTCCAGCCAGGTTAATGTGGTGGCAGTTGTTTCAGCAAGATGCACTCGGAGCGTGTGGGAGCCTGTGGGAGAGAGGATGCCATTCCAGAGATAATCTCTCTTAGTTGCCTTAGACCTGACTCAGTAAGCAATTGCTTAAACACTTCACTTAGATTTGSAGCCTATTTAGAGCAATAAAAATAYCTCTTAAAACCCTTTTTTTTCCTCTTAGCTTTGCAATTAGGCCCCCACGCAAGTAATCTTATAGACACAAGTCTTCAAGAGACTCGACCGAAAGCAACGCTGACTTKGATTCTTGAGCAGAGACAAAACGCTTGGGACCCTGTTGGTGTGCACTGATGGCCAAACTGCAGAGCCAGGAAACCGCAGTCAATAAATGTGTCAAATGCTTCATCCTGCCCAGAAGGATTCACTTTTTTTTTTTTTTTTTTTTTT
>PTEX01000013.1:84345-108970 GCA_003342815.1 Eudromia elegans
CTGTGCTGTTTTCATCCCGTGGGCTCTAAATATTTATCTAGCTATGCAAGCAAAAAAGCAGCAATTACTCTTAATGGACCCTGCACTGTTGGGAATTCTTGACCACCGAATATTCCACGTATGGGTGGTCATCCTGGAGAAGACATTGATTTATGTGACCATACTCACCAAGAACACTTTCCCAGTTGTCTCCTGTCCAAAGCAAGCTCAAGTGCTTCCAGCTTGGATTCAGATTTGCAAGGGCTGGCTCRCAGTAACGCTGTCTGCAAAGCATKAGGCAGGAGCCAAAAGTGGAATCCTGTTTCAGCCCATTCTTTCTACTGCTTTTTTACTCTTAAGTTGGCCTGCTTTGAAAGAAGTGTCTCCAACCATGCAGAGTGACTGTTCAGCCTCGCTGCTCATGGGCTGCCTTGGGCTCTGACAGAGCTTATCTTCTGTGGAAGACTCTTCTCCTTGGACTCGTGCTCTTCCCCAAGGACCACCACGCTAAAACTGTTACACTCGGCCTCCTTGGCACTCTGTGGCTTTACTCACCGCTGGCAGAGAGTGTAATTCATCTCTCAGTGGGTAAGATGCAAMCGGCCCTTAGAGACGGCCTCGGAAAAGGATGTCCTCTGAAAGCCARCTCTGGAAGCACGCGCCGTCCAGGATTTGCTGAGCTGCCTTTCGCCGCTCCAGCAGAGGCAAGGGCAGTTTCTGGTAACAGACAGGCAATTTTATCTTACATGACTTTGTGTCACCAAGTTAGATGTGCTGTAATAAATTCTTAATTGCATTTGTAAGTATCAAAGAATTCTAGACCACTCTTGTTGCCTGATTAATACACTGCTGCAAAATTAATTAAATTGGAAGGATTATCAATGAGGGGTAGCGTTCATTTTTCCTATAGTAGCTGTGATGGAGATCACTGACAGAAAACAATACCCTCGAACACAGAAATTATTTTATCTGTTGCGCTGGTGGCTAATGGAAAGCAGTAGATAAAAACGTTGAAGCTTAGCCTAGCGTGGCAATGAGTAACACAAGACACCTACATAAACATGAGCTGGTCATCAGACTTTCATTTTCTTGTACCATTAAGCAAAAAAAATGATTGCTTCCTTTTGGGGGTTTGTATCGGATTAATCTCAGATAACGTTATGGGCTTTTTGAAAAGACAGTATCTTGGACAAACATTTAGAAGACAAAAAAAGACAAATGCTTAGAAGTGTTTCTAGTTTCAAAATATAGATACCAAATTTTGAGAGCCCAAGCTGTAACAGTTAGGACAGTTCTGTGCAAGGCATCTCTCCATAGCACTGTACTGGATCTGATACCTTCAATATGATATTAATTCTAAAAAATGCTTTTTCTTTTCCCTCTGCAAACTTTTAACTAGTTAACTTATGTTATTAGTTTTGTTGTCTGTGATTTTACTCAATTCTTTTRTGCAATGCTACACAATTTTGGTGGCAAGCAGAGTGAAGACAAAGCACGTTAACCTCTTATATAGTACATTTGGGTTTCTGAGAGGGTAGAAGATGTATTTCTGTGGTCTCTCTTTTTTTCTTTATTTTAGTAAGATGTATTTCGGTGACATTTTCTTCTGCGAAGAATTGTAATTAAAGAAAATCATTTAAAAATGCACGGGCTGGTCCCGGTTCAGAGCAATTAGGCTGGGTAATTAGAAGCATGATAAAAGGGCTGCATGGGGAAAGGAATTTAAACCCTCATTGAACTGTTACATCAAAAAGTGAATAAGAGTAAATTAAAAGTAGGGCTTATAGCTGGTAGGCAAAAGAGAGAGCCAATTATTCCGGGGAAAGGAGCACATGCTTGTTTAGCTCAACTTGCTGTTCATCACGGGTAATAACGTTACAGGACACGCGGGTAGTGTTTCCATGCAGGCCGGGGGATGCACAATGCATTTTAATTAATTAATTWATTTATTTACTGCATGAGCCRTGGTTTTTGCAGTGGTTTCCAAGAATGTCTGAAGCACCAAGAGAATTTACAGTAAGTGAATGGCTGCACAGCTGGGTGAGGTGCTGGCAGCTGGTGAGGTCTGAGGCTGAAGTTTTCCTTCGCTGGGGCCGTGGTGGTGGTGTCTGCGCTCAGCCACTGCACTGAGCACCGCGCTGGAGGGCCTGGCGGGCCCCACGGTCACCGCTTCCCTCTGCGTGATGCCCCAATAATCTTGCTTTCTCATTTTTCTTTGCCTTTTCTTTTGCTCTTCCTTCCTTGCTTCATTCTTTTTCCTTTTTATTCCTTTTCTCATTTTACTTTCTTTACTTTTCTCTCCTTTTCCTTTTTTATTTCCTTTTTTTCTCTATTTTCTTATTTTCTCTTTTATTTTTCCTTTTCCCTCTCCATCTCTCCTCTCCTCTCCTCTCCCCTCTTCCATCTTCCCTCTCCCTGTTATCCATTAAAAATGTGTTGAATCCTGCTTCATTCCTTGCTCTTGCTTCATTTCTTGATTCTTACGGATTTGCTAAATCCACTTCATCTCCTCAGGCAGCAGCTCCCCGTGTCTCAGCAGGAGGGATGGATGCTGCTCCTTCTCTGCCYTCTCCATGCTGGTTGTCCTCTTTGGGTGGTGGGATTCCTGGGCAAGCTCTGTGTGCTTCGGACTGGAGGCTCCAGGGACTGCAGCATATCTTATGAGGAAAGACTAAGCAAGCAAGGCCTGTTTAGCCTGGAGAAGATTAAGAGGGGATCTGATCAATATGTATAAGCACCTGAGGGGAGAATGTAGGGAGGATGGGGCTAAACTCCTTCTCTGGAGATCTTCCAAACCCGCCTGGATGCCACCCCATGCCCCGTGCTCTAGATGTCCCTGCTGGAGCAGGGATTGTTGGACTAGACGATCTCTAGAGGTCCCTTCCAACCTCAACCCTTCTGTGATTCTATGTGTTGGTACAACAACGGCCACAGTATGGTCTCTCTCCCTTTAGGTCTGTGTGTAATAACATTTGTAACATCAGAAGGTGAAAGAGGATGAAGAGGAACGTGGTTGTAACACGGCCAAAGAGAAGGAGAGGAGCCATCTGTCCTTCTTAGCAAGCAGGTAACCAAGTCAACCCTCAGCCCTAGTGCTGGGGAGGCCCCGGAGCTCTGGGGCTTGTGATCAGGAGCCAATGTTATTTATTTTTTTTTAACTCAGATGTTTGGTTGTTACCCTTCTCTGAAAACCCTGTTAGTAAAGAGGTGCGAGTCTCCTTGGGTCCATTTGTGGTTTAACTACTACTCGTCTTGACAGCAGAAGACGTTCAGAAGTGTTGATTTAATGAGCAGCCATATTTTTGCTTTAATGATTGTGAATGGTAGGATTATTTAAATAAGAATTGATCCAAGACTACAATAAAAATCCCTCCTCAGTGACAATGCTGTCAACAGGAGCTACCCCGCTAATCAACGCACTAGTAAAATGGCAAAAATGCAGCTTCACTGCCCTCCTCCAAGCACCCTGGGCTTGAAGGCCACGGGGCACCTCTGTGCCAGTCTCCTCCAGGTGATCAGGGCCACCCAAACTCCCATCATAACTCTTAGGCATGAGCCCCCAGTGTAGGATTGGGAACCACAGTGCCTTTAATCCGGGATAAGTAATGTCTACGCCAATGGCAGTAACTTTAATGAGTCCTGGGAGGGCTCCTTTAGGAGAAAGCTATTGCTGTTTTTCAGTGAAATTACTTTGACRTGTGCAGGCTGTTGCAGTAAATAAAAGAAAAAAAAAGGAATTTTTGACTTCAGAAGTGGAGGAAGCAAAGCGTTTTATTTGCAGAGCAATTGGGCAAATTTTCTCCTGTCTGCCCCGTAACTCATGCTCCTTTTCTGCCCCAAAGGGTCGTGTAGCTGGTGAGAGCACATTGCATGTCCTTGGTGTTTGTGGTGATGGTGAATCTCTGCGGGAGAAGACACACTTATGAGCTCAACACTTCACTTGGGTTGCCAAGCCACCATTAGGTAACCAACATTTGAGCTACTAATGATGTAGGATGTACTGATGCCCTCAGGGCAAAACTGGGGCCTACTGTCAGGCTCTCTGAGCTACCCATGTTTGCTCTGGTTTGGTTGCTCCTTGCTTTCTTCCTTTAGTGACAACTCATGAATAAAGAAATGGAGGAAGTGAATGATTCTCCTGGACCTACAGGAAGATGGACGGTACGTTAGAGTATCTTATTTTTCTTCCTAGAAAGTCTGAAGAGACTCAGAGAAACAGAATGCACTGGGCGTGCTTGCTGTTAAATGACAGTCTAAATATTGGCTTCTTTACTGCAAGYGGGAGACCCACAGTAGCAAACTCCTGACTGTGATATTTAATTTACCTGTGGGACAGAATTCTTCCATGTGGGTCACACTCTGAAGGTCCAGGCAGAGAGGAGGGAAGGACTGAGGAGTCCGTAAATCTGGATGAAAGACAGTAGTTGGGTTGAGAGTTGTTATGATAAGAAAAGAAGGTTGATCCCTTGGTCCTCTTCAAGCTATATGGAGTCTTATGTCTCCATAAAAGACACAAAAGAAAAAAAAAACATGGAGTTTTATGTCATTACATCCTTAGGAAGGATTAGTTTCTAGCAACAGTTTATTTATTGCTCTCGGCCAAGCTCTATTATATGCATTGAAGAACTGCAGCGCAGATGTCAGCAGCAGGAGCTGGAACTATTTGGCATTTCTRAAAGTTTTTCCATTTTTTGGTGGCTATAAGACACATTGCAGCTACATGCCTTATTTCTGTTGAAATTCGGATCTATCAGCAAGTGACACAATCACCTCTTGCCTCCTAAACTTCCYTGCAGTGACTTATAGTATGTTAATTTTTAACTATCCTGCTGAGCTGAAACATTCATARTAAATATGATGCCGAATAAATGTATGAAAATTTATTTTTACTGAGTGGTAAATTACGTTTTTATAGCTCTGATCTCTTTTGTTTTGTGAAAAAAATCTAAATTTACAAGGAGGGTCCTTAAAGAGTGCAAAACGTACTCTGTAGTGACAGCACTCTTCTCCTGCCCCAATGCTTTCCCATTCAATTACATTTGCGACGTGTTTCAACATCGGGTTGATGCGCAGATCTGCTGGGCTGCTGCTACCTATGGTGGCTTTCTGCTCGTGAGAAATACATCTTGGCTTTCATTATATTCCATCGTTCACCCTCAGTAATGTAGGCCAGTAATTCAATGCCTATTTTCTCATGCCCTGCTTCAGTCTTCTCTATATCAGCAGGTGGAAATGCTCTTCCAAGCCCTACGGCAGGCGAGCGGGATCCAGAGCCTCGCTGCTGCTCCGGAGCCCTGACCAGGTTGTGCCGGGGGACGGCATGGGGACGGCTGCGCAGTGGGAATTTTATTACTGTGGATTTCCTGGGGAAGTCTCTGAGTCCTTAGATGGAGGGCTTTCGGCGACGGCGAAGCAATAAATCAAATGCAAATGTCTGTAGCYTTTTAGCAGAAACTGATGTGCCTGCTAGCACCTGCTATATTTGTAAAGTCTGGTCCTCTGAGCAATCTGTTGATACATTAGAATTATTAGTGTCCTTTCCTGCACTGAGCTCAGGAGTTGCACTGAAGGGCAGAATAAGCCCTATATGTGTGTTCAATGCACATGTTGCCCAGTGCTATATAATGCATAGGTTAGACTCCTTTCAACAAGGATGCCTTATCTCAGCAGGACAGACCCGGCAGCTCCTGAGGATTTTTTACATATATAAATCAATTTTTCAAGGACATCCCTTGAGCTAAGCAAGGTACCCTACAAACATTACCCGACACGTAAGGTATCATTACGTCCCGCTGCGGTTTAATATGAAGCATGACAAAATGTGTCAGCCCGAGGACACCTTGTCAAGCCTCCGGTGCCCTTCTGTAGAGGAAATATTCCTGTGATCAATGGCTGCTAATAGCAGTGGTCTTAATGGAGATTTGTCAGGCTGAAGGATGTGCTCGTGTCTACGTGGTGGCTTTCATTGCTGGTCCCCCCATTCTGGAAATGAAAGATCGCTCCTTTCTGATGCTACGTCAGAAAGCATCAAGCAGGGAGTTTGGGAGGTGGGCCACACTTTTTCTAGCATTGATACAGGAACCTATAGCAATAATCTATTCTGCTGAAATGCTGGTAGCTGCACAGAAATTACTGTTACAGTCAGCTCTCCCCAGCTACTGCCCATTTCTGGCCACCTCAGTGTGCGAGGTGAGAGGGTCAGGGCTCTTTGTCATTGTATATTTAGCTACCTGATACCTGATGTGACCTCAGCAATCCACCCCGGGAACACTGTGCTCTCCCAACTCCGTGTTTTCCTGCMTAATCGCCTTGGTGTTTTGCAGCAAACTGCACCTTCTCCTTTACAACAGCTCATAATGTTGCGGCACATCTGACCACACCACAACATGGATATTTTGGGTGCTATTTGGGAATCCTYCTCTGAATAATTTAAAACCTGGGAGGATGGGGAATAGAAGGGAAAAGTGTTCTATAAATKGATGGTGAAAATGAGTTAAAGAGATGTTTGTGACCTAAAATCWCTGTGTATTTTGGTCATAATGCTTTTGTAGCTCCATTATGGGGAATAGTCTGCTCTGAAAACAGTAACATCACTGCGAAGGCAGACACATTGGTGCCACTGCACTGCCAAACACCCAGATGCAGAGGGCTGGTGCTCATCCAACTCCAGTGGGATATTTACAGTGCAGACATAGCTTGTTAGCACCAGAAAACTGGGTAAAAATGCCCTTCTTTTAGGAAAAACACCCACGTGCTGATGTCGAAAGCAGATCCCCTAATGCTGCTCAGTGCAATTAAGAGGAATGGCTTATTTTTCCACACCAAAAGCTCACCATAAGTGTGACACATGTTGAGAATAATTAAATTGTACTTGTGAAAGGCCATTGCAGCCATTTACCTTTTTTTTTAAAAAAAAAATAATTTGGATAATTGTACCAAATTTTGCAAGCTGACAAAGCCATTTATCTAGAGCATTTTCAACATGTGTTTAATACAAGGCATGCTGTGGTTGCCCGGGTGTGCAGAATACGCCTGACCAGCGTATGGAAAGGAGATTTGAAATGTTATCRTCTGCGTGGCAGTTTTTCTCTTTCATTGTAATCACACTATTCATTTTCTCTGCTGCCTACAGTGAGACCGTAATGTTAACGTAATGTGACCAGCTGCAAAGCTGGTGACTCAGAAAACCTGTAGAAAGATGATTTTTCTATCTTTTTACTTTGGTTCTTTGGTTACCCCTTCGGATCAAAGGAGCCAACATAATGGTCTCAATAGCCTGATGCCTACAGAGATGGTCAACTTCCCTAACCAAATAAAGCCAGAAGCAAAAAGAAACTATTTTCTTCAAGGGACTTGTGAGACCAAATCTTAAAAAAAAACAAGTGTTATTCAGTGCAAATAAAAAATATGCTAGAGCAGCAAGCATCTGACTGTGTTAATTCCAGGAACAGGTAGAGTTGGGCCTGTTATTGYAATACCAGGTATGGGCACCTGAGCCAGCTCTGCTGGAGCAGCTGGGTGAGGATGTGTCCTGGTGACGGCTGAGATGCTGCCGCATGGAATATAGTGCCATCAGTCCCGTCCTGCCGGGAAGGAAAGTGGCAGAGCTCCCAGCTTGGACCTTGTTACCACACGGGAACAGATGAGTGTTGCTCTGTCCATTTAATATTTAAGGGAGCCTGCGAGGTCTCCTGTAGAGCTCTAGCACTTAGTTGTTGCTCATGTTATATCTACTGCTTTCATAGCAACTGATAGTGCAGTTAGATTAGGGGGTGGTAAAGGCTCTGCTCTGCTCTGGGATCCTCTTGGTGCCATGGACCAGTAGGACAGAGCATCCTCAGCTCAGGAGAATCCCAAAGGATCTGGACTCGCATCCTTGGTCACAGCTGCAGTGACACKTGTGCTTTTTGGGGTGTTTGCAAGAACCTCCTATCAATTCTGCAGCAAAATCTGAGCAAAGGAGCCCCCAAATAAGCCGAGCAACAGTGAAGCTCATGAGGGAAGACCACAGGAGGTGGAAGGTTGCAGACTTCTGGCTACCTTTCCAAGTTTTTCTCTTGCAGCTTTTTCAGTCCCATAAAAACAGTAGGTCACTTTTAATTTGAAGTCACCAACATTGTTACATTTTTCTGGTAAGAAGAAACTAAACACGTTTCTTTGTAAGGTATCAAACCGCTTCCAAAAGCAGCCGGGACCCGCGTTTCAGCAGTCTCCTTTGCAGTCGATGTTCCCCAGCAGGTGGTATTAAGCCATTTCAATATCATTTCTCATGTATTATAAACTTGCAAAAAATGTGCCTAACAATGCTTCCTTTCAGCATAATAATCTTACAGCAGGTTTAATTGGTTCTCAAGATACCTCTGTTATTTCCATGACCTTCCTGTTATTCATGCAAACACGCTCCATCTATTGCTTTCAAAGCTTGGCTCAAGTGAAGTGAAATGAAAAATCAGCAATTCACTATTTCATGCCAATTTGCAAGATATTTTTAATGTCTTAATAGAAAGAGAAGTATATGGGGCAACGTACAGACGTTATCCAGTAGAGAAATAATATTAAGGTGTTTTGGGAAGAAAGAGGAGTGTTTTGGATCATTCACTGGAATGTATTTTGAAGTTCTCTAAATTGTGATTTCTGAATAGAGATCTTGACTTACTGTGAACGCTCTCTGTTACAGACAGTTTGAGAGATACCACATTAGTGCTAAGTGTGCCTTTTTGGAGAATAGAAGGCTTTTCAGTTTGTTTTAAAGGGTTTATTTGCTTGTTTGTTTCCTGTGTTTTGCMCTATGTTGATACAAAGGTGGGTGCTGGAGAGGACGCCTGTGGTCTGGCAGCTGCAGGAGACCCTGATGGTCTCCTAGCAGTCAAGATTCCCTCTGTCTGTAACAGAAAAGAGTTAGTGACTTCATGGGTAAGCCTTAATACATTGGCAAAGASCCAAAATGACCCTTGTGTGAGTGAAGGAGTATCCCAGCATGGGGACAAGGGTGATGCGTCTGGTTACACCAACTAAGGAGGTTCCTGAGGCCGGGGCCAGGGCATCTGGGCAGGTATTGCATTGTGATGGTCCCGTTTGCGCCCATTTGGTCATTGCTGAAGACCAGCTGCTTCACTGGCTGTGCTGCTGGTTGAGCTCATCCGGTAGAACCGCGTTATTTTTTATCTACCTGGACATTGAAAGGGCTTCCGACAAAGATCCCTTGTCAAAGTCTCTTAAAGAAATGAAGTGTTGAGGCTAATAAGAGCAAAAAGCCCTGTCAGGGTTTATTATCAGTTGGTTAAAAAGGGAAGAAATGAAGGATTCATTTGTCTGACTGGCTGCCTGCATGGAGGAAGACCATCCATAGACTCCCTCACACATCTGCACTGAYGTTGTGTTCGGTTGTTGACTAGGGGTTTGGAAAAGAGACTGCCCAGTGATGGAGTTCACTGGTGMTAGGAAACTATTCAGACAAAAAAATGGACAGGAAGAATTGCCAGAGGATTTTACAAGGGTATGAGAGAGCTGGAAAAGGAGCAGAAAGAGAAAGAAAGCATCATAAAGCCAAGGCATGGCCTTCCAAGCTCGAGMAGAGGGGTAAGATTTGCTTGTATTCATTGATTTACAAATTGTGAGTGGAATGGAGAAAATKAATATGGAAATATTACTCATTCTCTCTCTCTCTCTGTCCTGATACAAGAATCACACATTATTAGCTGGCATATTGCTGACCCTAGACTCAAACCAAACYAAAGACCTTTTATTTTCCCTGAAAGACTTATTTAAAATGTAGTGGAAATGAGTAAAGTGGAATGAGATTTTCAAGACAGAAAAAATTTAAATTGGTTAAAAACGTAACTGGATAAATTAAGTGCAGGCAAAGCCAGCAGGGCAGAGTAAGAGGACCCTAGGGTTGTGCAGGAGGTGCTGGAACCACAGCCTGCTGGAGGCTGGGCAAGGACTCTTGCTCACCTGCTGTTTTGATCCACCCTCAACATCTACCAGTGCCAATGGCAGAGAAAGCAGGCAGGTCTCGACTTGATTTTGGTCATTCTTACAACCCCAAGCCCAAGAAGCAGGGAGAGYACYGTGCACSACCTTAGGACACGTTGTGGTACCACCGCCAGAAGAATGAGCAGCTCCTTGACCCAACTGCAGCCAAGTTCTTGCCTAGCAAGGCACATGTAGCCAAAGGTCCCCCCCTGCACCCTTAAATGGGGATGGGATGACATGTCCCATTTGGGACACGTAGCCATGACTGACTTTCTGTGAGCCCTAAAGGACAGTCCCTGCCTGGTTGGTGGGCAGACCCATGGCATCTCACATCCCTGCCTCTCACTTTAACCATCATCGACACACTTAATTGTACCTCGTTAGGCTTCGAAACTCTTCCAGCAGCAGGCTGCTCTCCCATCAAGAAGCAAAGGCTAAGGCGTTTAGCTACGCTGGCATCAGTGTCATTTGTTGATGTCTGAGGCTTGTGTCCTGATGTCAAGCAAACAATTAGCAGTCAGAGCTGAGCAAGACAACAAAAATCAACAAATGAGGCAGCCTGATTAATAGCTGAAAGCATCCGCAGAGCCCTGAAGAGATGGCGGGTAATATTTATGGATTTTGCATTGTGGAGTGATTTGGGTAACAGGTAATTAGCAAAAAGAGAATGAGGTTACACAACACATCTTATAAATCAGTGACTGATCCTACCTGATGCACGTGCCTGAAAACATGATCACCTCAGCCTATGGAGAGGCAGGCAAAATACCCGTGCGTTCAAATCCCGAGGGAGCGAGCGCCATCCTTCCCATCTGTACCCTCCCCTTCTGCTTTTTGTGTGCGAGGGCAGCAATAATTACCTGGCCCTGTGTTTTGTTCCTGCCCTCGCTTTATTTATTATTTTTTTCCCATGGGATGCACTGAAGTTTAAGGCGCCTGTCCTGCTGTCATTTTTGTGGAGAAATTAATTCCCGAGGTGCCGCAGGCCATGCCGAGGAGCGCTGCAGCCGCAGAGCATAGGGCATTTGAACAGGCACAAGAGTTGCCTTTTGGACAGCCGCTGACTCCCTCCTAATTGCGGTGGTTTGCAATTAATATAATTGGCTTCATCTCCCTCTCGGAACAAGCTGTCTACTTAAGCAGCACGGGCCCAATCCTGCCTGCACAGTACAGACTCCTCAGCAGTGCTGTGGAGCTGTCGTGGCACTGGGGTTCAGGGTACACAGCTGARAACACGGTGCTGATGATGCAGTTTGTCTACAGCTCTGCAGGACAGAGTGGACCCTGCTTGTTCAGGCTTGGGGCTTCTGTTTGAGGCCTCCACATGTCTCCGTCAACCCAAAAGCTGTTGCCCCAGCTGAAGCTTTCTCTGCTGTAGAGAGCAGCCCGTTAGGTACCGAGGAGGACCTGCTGTGGAGCCCAAGTGTTTGAAATGTCTCTTCAGTCACCTGTGAGACACTGAGGAGCTCTGAAGAAGAGACTCCCAGGTGGGCTGGCTGCTCTGGCTGAGGCTCCCAAGCCAAAACAAGGCTGCTGAGGAGCCAYGAGCAYRGCCTGTCCTTGTGCAGAGGGACCTRCTGGGAATGGGCAAGAGGTGGGGTAAGAATATCAGTGACCTGATGCTTTTTCTAAAGGGCTGTAGAGTCTTGTGTGATGGTGCCTTCAGCTAAGTAGCAGTGGGCTCAGCACCTTAGAAAAGCTGCACAGCTTGGCTGTTTCACTGGAGTGTTTGCCCCAAACAGGGGCCCTTACAGACCACCTGGGCTTATACTGACCTTYTTGCCTAGTTGTGTATGTGTGTGTGTATATATATGTGTGTCTATGCCTCACARCTGTAAACCAGGAGTCAGCCCTTCGATATGTGGACTGAGTGGTGCTGTGACAGCTCCTGTTAACTGGGAGCCTGGCCATGGTTCAGCTAGGCACATAATTAATAATAATGTGCAGCCTGAGCTGAAGATCTTTCCTTGAGGGGGGGGGGGAGGGAAATATTACTGATTTGAGGTCTATGTACAGTYTAGTTTTGAAATCCATAGGAAAAATGTCAGGAAAAGCAACGGGGTGCAGTGCTATGTGTCTCTTGCTGTGGTGAGGGTATGTCATTAATCTTTCTTTAGTGAAGCTCAGGGTGTTGTGKGAAGCTCTCCAGAGCCCCAGAGAAGCTCCTGTGTCCCCCCTGCTGGAGGTCTCAGCATGGGGAATGGGAGGACRTGTTAAAGAAATCAGACTTGAGAATCCAAATGCCTGACCTTGCAAAACACAACCTGAATGATGGTAGTTGCCCAGAAGATCCATAGCATCCATATAAGAGGGAACAAGAAATCCTTCAGCGTGTCTTAAAATGTTAAATGTACCCCTTAAAATGTTGCTCTATCCTTAAATTTCAATATKAAGTTACTGGACTTGAGGTTGCAAGGAGTAATTATTTATGGTATAAATAATATTTCCTGCAACTTGGCTTTGGGAATCTCTGTAGAAATTTTTTTTTTCTTTAAAAAGAACTCTGTCCAGAAGGAAAGTAAATGATTCTGATGTACTAGACTTGCTCTTCTTGAGACTCTCATCCAGAAATTTGCCTGGAGTTTACAGGCATGTGGTAGCACTTCTGGAAGACCTAATGTGATTGAGAGGTCTATCATGTCTGTGCCCTTAATGGCAAAGGAGCTGTTTCTGTTCTTGAGAAAAATAAATTTTCCTCCACTGAAGTRGTGTGATCCCTATTAGGGAAGATACCTCTGAGCTGAGAGAGGTGGAAGGAAAMCAGAAACTTGTTAACTTCTCTTCTAGAGAAGAAAGGTTGTCAAGTGGAAGACCGCATGGTTAGTAAAAAAATCCTCTAAGGCCTTTAGAAGAAACSACAAGACGGTCCCCTCCCTCTCATGCTTTAATCTCTTTTTAAAAGCTCCTAAGATTTTGTTCTGGGAACCAGACCGTGTCCTTTCCATCGTTCTCTCTTTTTCTCCAGCGCCAGTATTTAAAACACCGCTCCTAGAGCATCCTGCCTTTGAACCTTTCTTCCGTGTGCTGGCAGATGTGCCGTGYTCACACAGAGCAGGGGCCCGCGAGCCTCTAGAGGTTAAAAAAAAAAACCTCTGGCACTTGAAATAGCATCCGAGCCTGGCAGAGCACCCGTGCTGATGGCATGGAAGAGCAGATGCTTCTCTCCCGCTCCAAAGCTAACGGAATACCTGTTATTACAAATACCTGTGCTAGGCAGGCAGCAGGGGCTGGTGGCAGGCACTAACTGCTGCTAATGTGTGGTTTTGCGCAGAGCGGAGCTACAGGTTGGAACAGAGGCAGAGGAGGCAAGGTGAGAAATACTTGAAAATTTTCTAATCCTCCCCGTCTATCACTTAGCCTCTGTCCAAAGCCCCTTGCATGATTCTGAACTATGCAGGTGTTACTAGAAGACCCTGCCAGGCAGAAAATAGCGCTAAGTGTTACTGTATGGCTGCAGTCAGGAGTTTCCCCACAGGGAATACCAGCCTGCGGTGACAATTCCCTATTCCAGCCATGTGCCCCTATCCAACGGCTGTGTAAAGGCTTTAGCAAGGCTGTGGAGCGAAGGGTCCCCTGCCCGGAAAAGCTCACTGCATCTCCCCAGGATCGGTCACGCTGCTGTGACTCGCTCACGGCCGCTCTCCTGACGGGTTTGCAGTGTTCCCTGGAGATCTCCTGGTCTCCTGTTCCATGTTTCCTAACGCAGCAAGTTACGTCTGACCCAAGCCCTGCATGGTCCKACCTGAAATCACAGCACAAAACTCTGGTATGTGAAGAAATGTTGGCTGTGCAAGAGCTATTTAAGCTTTGTATCTTGACTTGTTCTGTTTTTTATTATATGTTGTGCCCAACATCTGGGTCGTGGCAGGTTGAAACCGTTTTGTAAGCCAAATACAAATAAGGGGTTTATACATTACTCTGTTGCCTCTTTTTCCCTGTTGTGGCRTTTGCTGTAGGGAAGCAGCGTGTTTTCTGCCTCCTGATCCTGACCAAACACGCCCTATAGACAAAGCGCGACACTGAAAATGAAGTTTTGGCTCTTAATTTTGGCTCTTAATTGCACTTGTTTGACTTTCAGGTTTTTTTGCACTGTGATTATGCACGTGCTTATCTGAGGGAGGCAGGCTGCTCATCCCAAAGTGTTGGCGGTGTAATTGCATGGTGCTATTGTGTACAAGGCAGAATCACATGGAGCAGGGATTAAAACTTGCTGCAGATAAACACCCTTCCGAACAGGTCCTCATGCATGGGTGRCAGAGAGGACTGTCGTCTTCTCCAGCAACAACAGCAGGAAACACCTGATTTGTCTTTTGCTATATGGCACCACATCGCAGGGGATTCTAAGTGTCTGTTGGAAACCTGTGCAGAACGTAAATTTGGTACTCGGTGATGCTGGTAGGTGCGTGGTTCAGTGTCGGGCTCACGTGTGAAGAGGCAGGTGGCTTTGCAGCTCTGGAAAGAGCTGCTGGGSCCAAGATGGGATTCGGATGAAACTTGACTGTTGCGGGGACTTTACAGTTGGRGGGTGGCTATAAATGCCCCAACTTTCAGTTGTGAGAGTTACAAAAAGGGAAAGAACCAAAATACTGTCAGGTTTACTCCTACGCCTGTCTGAAAAGCAGGGCAGTCGTGGCTCTTCTGTTGCTGCTCTTTGTTGCTGCTTGGCCAAGGGATACTGTTGCTGCTGCACCTAGAGGRGAAGCCAGGGTAGGGGACATATTTCTAGCATTATTTTTATTTTATGTATATATAGGGATGAAAAATTATGAGCGCTTGCACTCCAGTGGTTCTTCTGAGACTTTTAAGTGTAGCCAAGCATGAAGTGTAGCAAACTTCACAGCTCTCTTCGCAGGTAACTGAGGACCTATCTAACTGTAAGCAGATGCTTTTGAGGGCTTGGTTCGGCTCAGTCACACAGATGATAAGAATCCAGTTTAGAAAGCTTACTTCTGTGGACTTAAAGGAATTTGCATGCACTAGCATAGCAGGCAGTAGCCATTAGCTGAGCAGACGAGCAGGCAGTGCAGTCAGGAGGTCTCCTGAGCCAGGTTGGCTTCAAACAATCTCCGCTCTTAAGTTTTGGTGTGGGGGTGTTTTTCTGGGGAAACTGTGTTGCATCGAGTAGTTGGTGGGGAACACGAAGAGGTTAACCTTAAAGAAAACACAAATCCACCTGGATGTAACAGAAAACACAGTAAAGTCCARTGAAACAAACAGCCGGTGTGAGAGGCTCTTCCATTAGCCTTGCCCTGGGGTCACAAGCAACAAGACCTTGGTCAGCTTCAAGAGCATCTTTTTCCAATCCCCTTTCAAGTGTCAGTAACCTCCAATGGAAGCGGAGGCYGGCTCAGATAAGTTATGTTTGCACTCGCTTATATATCTTCCTTGCTCCAGTACTGTACTTTAATAAAGTAGTGTTCTGCTAGGTTATTCCTCACTCTGCAGACGCAGAAGCTGAGGGAAGAACCAGTGGGAAAAGAGTGCCAAAATATCCTGGAGCTGTCCAGAGCRAAATTAAAAATGAATCTATGGTGCTAGCGTATCCTCTGGTCAAAACAAAGTGAGGTTTGGGAAGGGCATGTTTTATTCATAGCGCTGTATTTCAAAGCATCTTTTAAAAGTTCTTCTCTTTTTGAATCTTGCCTTAAGAGTCAGAGGCGGCACTTGGGCGAGTGTTGTCTATATGGTATCGCTGCCCTATAACGCTCCGTATCTCTGCAGTGAAATGCAAAGTCCTGCTATGCAAGGGGTTTGCTTTGACTCCTCTGGTTTTAGAGGATCAAACCCAGGTTTTCTCTCCTTTTTTTTTTTTTTTTTTTTTTTTTTTAAAAGGACTAGTGATGTGTGCTGGTCTTAGTAGGACGCTTGGTGGTCTCATCTGTATTATTGGGACAGGATGGAAAAGTCTAGCATCAGGATAGACAATTTAGTTTATTCTAAGGCTTGGAAGTATCCAGATCAAATAACAGCTATCTCCCTGCTCAGGATACATATAATTAGTTTTTATGACAAATATAAATACCTGTGTGTTTGCCGTGCGGTATTTTTTGTTTTGCTGCTGTAGCATTAGCATAAACAGTGGTAACTGCTACCTGAGAGACTTCCGATCCCTGTTTCAGTTCTTTGTGCGAAATTATTCTTGCGTGGCATTTGTAATTGTTCCTGTCAGGAAAATGGAAACCTTGCACATATTCAGTAATRTGCCTTGGAGAGCGGGTAACCTTGGAGATATGCGTAATGTGCCTTCGGATAATGGCAAGTCTGCAGATAGTTCCGAAAATACTACTTTTTCTCCTTGTGAAAGCTGAATTCTTTCCAGAGGTGGTGTTTGCCCTTGGCAAAACAAGTTTTGATACAATAATGTTTATAAACAGCACAGGAAGCAAGAAATCCTTCAGATCTGTCAAATGGCTCAGCATAAAACTTTCYGCTCCTCTTGCAGGAGGTTGCACCGAGTAGGGAGGGGAAAAAATAAACAAAATCCTACGAGTGATAAATCTCCAAGAAAATGAAGCATATTGTGAATTTTCATAGCCTGCATTTACACTGGAGAACTATGTGAGCTTTTTTTCATCTTGAAACCGTAGCCTCCCATCTCATTCCTCCCCATCCAGACATTTTGTAAAACAACCCAAAGGACTGAGTTCCATTCTTGAAATATTTTTARAGGCTACACCAGTTTTAGGTCTGCCGATCAAGTAATGTTTTTAATAAACTGGGAGTAGATGTGTGGTTGATTTTTGTTTTATCTCTCAAAACTTCATGGAACTGTTATCATGAAGAACTAAAGCAGAAATCTATTTGCCTCAGTTTGAAAGAGCAAGATTGAAGCAGGAGGGAGAAAACAGTCCTGAGGTCTTGTGATCCTTGCACCAGMGTATAAAGGCACATCTGAAAAATCACAGTAGTAAAACTTCTGCCATTCAGTTTCCCTTGTTATATAGATGGGTGAGTACAAAACAGAAATAACTACGCTTGTTATAAAGACGCATTTTTATGGAAGCGTTTTAACTGCTAAGAAATATTTAGTACTTTTCCACGGTTACAGCTCGACCAATGATTGGTTTGACCCCAGCAATTTTTATTAATCAATTAGTGAGGTCAAAGGAATGTAATTAATTATTTGAAACATTTTATTAGAATACATTTTAAGCAAGAGTTTAAAGTATGAAAGAACAAAACTTTAAAAAATAACTTTAAATTTTAACCCACAAATGCTTCTCTCCAACCCCCCTCGCCAAAGTGAGTCGTCTCCAAAATGCATCCTACTTGGATAATCTACTTGGATAAGCAAGCAGGATGCCCTTTAGGCTGAACAGAGCAGTATCCTTATCCCTTGAGACTGTATCATCCAGGACTTGGCTATAAAGTAATTCAATTTTTCATCTGTTTGTGCGTGATTGACCCCTAGATGACAGGACATCAAAAAGTGGGGAGATTATAAAGTTTTTTTCTCTTTTTTCATTTTTTTTTTAAATTTTGTTTTTCTTTTTTTTCTATGGGATTGGACTAATACCACTATGAGAGAAAACTCGTATTGGTGTTCTCAGTTTTCCTACTGAGCAACAAGGCAATGACTCGTACTGACTCCAGATGATTTATTACAGGATAGCGCATCTCCCTCCGTCTGTCTTATTCTGAGGACACCTTTTGGGGGGATATTTGTGCTAGAAGTAGCTCAGCTGCTACTGCCTGCAAGCCTGACTTTGGAGCTGCGGATGCGTCTCCCCTGGAACACCAAGGAACTGGTGGCAGATCCTCAACGCGAGGCACTCGGAGGTGAAGCCCCAGTCTGTGTGCACACAGGGMTTCTCATGGGCACCACAGCGAAACGTGGTGCGTGCGAATGGAGCATGTTTAAGGGCTGCAACCTAGTTTTAGAGAACCACAGATTAACAACTTGTTTGCTCAGCAGTCGTTTAMCGGGTAGGTTTCCAAAACCAGACTTGTGGAATAATTTTCTTAAACATATTTAAGAAAAGAGCAGGTGTTTAAAACTGAAGCTGCTGTGAAACAAAAACTACCTGCATTTGCTAAAACTGCAAGCCGCTTGCAATGAACACTTCATCAATCACAGGTTAATTCTGTTGGCTGCAGGAATTTTCTCTTGTGGTTTTTTTTTTTTTTTTTAAACCTTCTTTAATGGACTCTTGCGATTATTTTATGCTGATTCTTTAATCTGTGGTTTTCTAAGCAGCTTTTATGGCAAGTCAAGTGCATTAGCCCTTCTAAGGCTCCAAATCCTTGTATAAGAAATTTTCGGGTACGATCTATTCCAAATTTTGAGTTTCAGGAGGGGGGAGGAAAAAAAAAAAAAAAAACCACCAGGTTTTGAATTTTTTCAGAGCAGAAACGATTTGGAAATGCATCTGCACTTGCCAGTTGGGAATCCCCAATGCTGCTGTGTTGTAARTGCATCTGGCTGCTGTGGATGATCCCCAGAAGTTCCTGGTGGATGGGAATAGAAAGATCACAAATATTTAAAGGGAAGCAAAATCCGCCTATACTAAACAGCTGAGTTCTCCAAAGCTTAACTAGCCTTCAAGTGAACTTGCATCAGGTTTAGGATGAGAGTTTTAAATATCCTACAAAYGACTATTAAGTAGAACTTTTTTTTTTTTAAACGTAATTCTGAATCACTCTAACGAGACTTTTGTGTTGATGCAGATGGACACTCTGTGTAACTCGCAATATCATCTGCTACTGTCCCTGTTTAGAGATGCGATCACTCATCTCTCAACTTTTTGATGAGGGTTTGAGAAAGAGTATTTAGATCTTTGTTCCCTTTAACTGATTCACTAAAGTGCACAAAAGTGCTTGAGRTAGTATCTGATGGTCTTTTGACAGAATTATAGCACATTCTGTAATTTTGTAGTTGTAAGTTGAACCAGTAAAGCCAGACGTACTGTTACGAGAATCGGTGGTGTTGCACCTCTGAAGAGCGAAGCCCCTGGAGATGTGTGGAGTRCAGCATTCACTTAAATGCTAGCTGGCCTCAATAAAAATGTCTAATAATGCAGTGGGTTGGCAGAGACTGGATTGGATGTGTATTTTAAGTTCTAAAATAGCTGTATTTTGGAATTAGTTCCTCCAAGCACAGTAGAACGTGTCAACTGATGCAACCAATAGTGATAGTGAGCAATGTAGCTGCACTGGACAAGACATTTTTATTTGAAGACTTTTTGTCAAAACCTGCTCCCGAGGAATTACTAAAGATCAGGTGCTGTATTTCCTGCTTCCTTTTGATAACAAAGGTGATGTTAAAAAAAAAAAAATTTTTTTTTTTAAATCTAGATCTATAATAGGATGGGTGCTGGGCAGATAGTTCACAAGAGCATTGCATTTTCCCAAACTGGACCAGAAACTGGAAGATAATTTGGCATGTTTCAGATGGGATTCACTGCAGAGGGTAAAGCCTGCCTGCTCCTCATTTGAAGCTGAATGCAGAGAGGCACCTCCAGGCCTCTCCAGACGTGCTGGGTCAAGCTAGTCATGCCTTAATGCAAAGCCTGTGGTCTGTAGCTGCTTTAGTGTTGGCTCATGGCGGGCTCTTCACACTCCAAGCACCCGCTGCTGTGAAGTGAACACGCAACAATGAGTTYGGGCCGTTAAGCAATGCCTTGCGTGGAGGTGGTGAATGTGAGATCAGCGTAAGTGCTCGCGCCAGCCATCTGCTGCAAATAAACTTCTCCTCAGGTGTAGCGTCTTGCAGCTGCTGCAAGCGCCTCTGCTGCTCCTGCAGCCTGGCAGCCTCTCTCTGCTCACAGCAGTGGGGTGTCTTCCAGCAGCGTCGCTCGCCTCTCCATAAAGCTTCTGCTTACTGCCTAAGAAATGCGAGGGAAAACCACCTGGATGCTGCATGTGCAAGGGCTAAATCTGTACCAACGCCCAGCAGTCTATAGCCAGCCCGTCGTGGTAGTTTGCAAGCACTGGAATAGTTCTGTTCAGCAGTTCAATACTTAATGCAAACTATGGTCATCACTACATGTGATTTCTCCAGAACGTGCCTCCCTCACCCATTTTTCCCCCCACTCTCTTCAGATAAAGTGCATTCTAAAAACTGCCTGCAGTGAGGCCCAAATGTCCTCCTTTCTCCATGCTACCAGGCTTTAATGAATTTCATTATTCTTCTTTAATTTACATGCTCTTGCAGAATAAAGGTCCCCAAATCATTAACTAATTTGATATGTCTGAGGTACCAATTCAATTCTCTGGTCYCTTGAGAATCCCAGCCATCTTGTTCAAACACCTCCTAACTTAGTTTCATAATTAGATACACCTTGATTGATGGGTTTTTGTATGGCACTTGCAGTGGGGAAGGAAATCAACCTAATTGTTATCACAATTTAAGAGGCAATTTAAGATGAGAAGTTGTAACCAAATTGTGGATTTTAAGAAGAAACAAAGGCCCCTTCTGATGTAGGGCAAAGTGAGGTCCTTTTAGTAATGACTCCAATGACTTGTTGCTTCAAGAAGGAGCAACTGATATGACAGTATTTAAGAAAGTTACTTCAGTCCTGCCTGTACCTTGAATATATATTTATTTGGAGAAGGRTTTAATCTTCTCCTATTTTCAACAGGGAGAGCATTCCAAATAGAGGGTGATGGTGAAATAAATACCRTACAGAAATAACTTGGTAGTGATGGAAGAAGAAGCCATGCTGGAAACAACACAAACTGGAACTAATTTCCTTGCTACAAGCAAACAGCGTCTCTACATCTTGCYTATTTTTACTTAAGAAAATAAGTGACCATGGTGGAGATGAGAGCTTGCTGCTTCACTSCAGTGTTATAAACCTTGGGACTGAATTACTGATATGCAGGAACCTTTTTGGGGGCAAAGCAYCTTGCTTAGGAATAGTAGTAGTAGCAGAATTAATAACTTCCTTGCTCACACAACTGAGCAGGTGCTTAGGGCACAGTGTGTTTCTCACACTATTTGTCTGTGTGGCATAAACTCTGTGTTCAGCAGCGAGTCACAGCAGGTACAGGTAAAGTGCTATGATCATTGATAGTGAGAGGCAAAAGCATTTGGATTTGCAGCAATGCAAAAGGGGTATTAGCAAATAACGGCTTTTTTTTTTTTTTTTTTTTTTTTTTTTTAGGGGGGGTGGGGAATAAATTTTGTGGCTTTAAATCAGGTTGCAAAGAAGGACAGCCTCATTTCTTCATATTTCCAGCTATTTGAGACGTAACACATGGGAATGACTCTAGGCATTAAATGTGTCAGTGGTTACAGACTGGTAGCTTRTGGGTGCTACTGAAGAAGCTGAATTATGGGGCCTCAGAAATTCTGAAAAGAAACTTGACTGTTTTTAGCAACCTCCATTCTGCTTTCTATCAATTTGGAAAGTTTTGGGTTCTTTACACTGCAATTAGTAACTAGTAGTAGTCAGCCTCAGACTCTGCATTTTACTGGAGTTGTGCCTGTGAYGGAAATCAGTTTACATGATCCAATGGAGTAAACTTTGGAAACACAAGTGTTTATTTAATGGTGGTGTTTTTGCTTTGTTTAGTTTTGAGGTTGTCC
Organism: Eudromia elegans; assembly: GCA_003342815.1. Taxonomy (NCBI): domain Eukaryota; kingdom Metazoa; phylum Chordata; class Aves; order Tinamiformes; family Tinamidae; genus Eudromia; species Eudromia elegans. The sequence continues at coordinate 105,830 of PTEX01000013.1, forward strand.
GAGATGTCATCTTTTAAAGCAAAACCAATTTGACTTTGCAAAAAGCCTGGGACCAAACTTGCTGTCTAARCACGCAAATCGTAATGTCAACAGATGAGAACTGTGCAAATGCCACGACCACCAAATGCCATGACCACCACACTATCGGTCACTTTAGAGTTTTGCTTTAGTGGTGGGGAGAGGGGCAGGAAATGAGTTATGCAGGTTTGGACCAGGTTTTTTTCCAATCTCAAATAAAAAGGTTCTGGAATTTCAGTTCCAGAAAATGGTTATCTCCAGTCAGTATCTATCATCAAAATTAAGCAAGTTGTTTACATGCAAATACCAATTTGCTTTGGTAGACAGCTCTGTCTCAGATGAATGGTCGTAATATACTGACTGACAAAAGTACAAAATCTGGTAAGGGCTGTCATCAGCTAATATAGTGAGGCAAAGGAAATCCGTAAGGGAAATCAAGGCACTTTAAACTAGTGTGGGGCTGAGATTTGTTGCTGCATCAATTTGCCTATTAATTAGCAGAGAAGGGATGTATGCTGAACAGAAAATTGATTAGGTGACAGAAAAAGGAGCGTAGGAAATAAAAAGGGAAGAGGCGGTATGTTACTATAGCTGGTGAATTGGACAAGTTTGTTTTGTAGATCATTGATAGGGATGAAAAAACAAATGCCTGGGAAAACCAAGAACSTGAGACCAATGGGAAAGGATTTCTGGAGAGAAGATGGCCTGTATATAGAAGACCCAAATAAAACCCAAAAGCCGAGCCCCCAGAGTGAGCACGATAATACTGATTATATCTCTGTCATTTGATAATGCAGATACTGGTGTAATGTTTCTCAGAAAGGGACCGTTTTAAAAAAGATCTTCATTTTCAGTAATAGCATAATGTCACCACTGCCACTACCACTGCCTCTTGTTTTAGGAATCTTTTCTTTCTCGTCCCGTGTAAAATCAAACTCTACAAACCCATTCTTGGATCCAAAAAACCTGTTTGCTAAATGTGCTGTGAGGTTCCCAGGCCAGCAGCATGTGGAGACTTCAATGGCACGTGGCTTTCCATAGCATGTGAACTGATGTCCATATTTTAGATTCCAGAATAGGACAGCACCTACTCTTTCCTTTTTAGAAATGAAAGTAAAGCTTCTTACGTGTTCATAGGAGAAGTCAAAACCACTCTGGCACATCTACTGCATGGTCGAAATCCTCYAGAAACCTGTGTTGTATCTGAGTGTTTATTAACCTATGTATTTCATCAGTCTCTTGCTACAGTGCCAGTGTGAGATGTCATAGAACTACACATATTACAGTTAAGGGCTGAAATGCCATGGAGAACCACGTACAACAGTTGTATTATATTCTTCTCGTACTCAACTTGAACCCAGACAGAATTAATTTCTATTAATATACTTCATCCAGTTTTTATTAATGAGGTCTATTGAGGGAGGATGCCTAAGCCGCTGGACTGTGACACAGATAATTTCCTAGTTCCTCCTGTGACCTTGGGCAGGTTGCTCTGCTTCCCTGGCTGGCGTTTTCCGAGAGTCCTAAGGCCTCCTTTCTTATGGAAGGACAGTAAAGCTGATTGCTTTGGGTCATGGACCAAATTCAGAAATCATGTAGCAGTAACGTGGGGCTGACCCAGAGCAAATAGTTGGTGCTACACATTTATATGCTTATTTCTGTGTGGGTCCCCCTATAACTCCCCAGAGAAGAAAAAACTCCATCTCCACAACTGGATTTTGACACTAAAATTCCTTTCTGGCTTTACGCTTTCTTTGTTACATCTGGGACTTTTTTAAACAGATATTTGATTTGTACGAAGTACAAAACCAGCATGCCTTGATTTCTCGTATTTCCCAAACTAAGCAATTTGATGCRACCATGCTAATTACTTTCAGCTTCAAACACGTCTTCTTAGTTTTTTTTCTTTTTAATCGTAGCTTCAGCAAGATGCTCAAATATAAAAAAGAATTACTTTAATACTTTCTTTCGTTCCACCTCTGGTGATGTTAGTTGGGGTTTATARGTTTTCAGTGACTGTGATAGTCTGTACACCTACAGCATTTGCACAGCAGGTTTTACATTTCCTGAGCCTTCAAGCCATTTCTGTAATAAAAATAAACGTATAAAACCTTTGTCTCATGCTTACACTAAGCTTATGTCTTAGGGGAAAGCAAAAGGAGCTAAAGGGAAATGATCGACTCTGAGATAAGCTTGTAAACAGAAAAAGAATATGCTAGAAAAATATTAYGACTTCTATAGCCTTAAACTAAGAGTAGAAAGGTTCTCTAATCTCTTTAAAGGGCTCATAATCAACAGCTTCGGTTTTCCTGTTTTTTAAAATGAGATGCCTAGTGCAGTGATGACAGATATGAAATATGACACGTGGTCGAAAAAATGGAACTGTACAGAAGATGCTTTTTGTTAAGATTCCTCTTGCATCTGCCCCCTTTCTCACCTAAGCATCAACATCAAATTGTGAAATGCTCTAGAATTACTAGAGTTTTGAGGTTTAGCTTGGTAATATTCTGAGCCTAGGATTTAGCGAGACAGATGAGTGTCTGTGGCGCTCCTGTGCTAGGGAGAGGAGCAGCTATCTGGTGTTGAACSTCCTGGSAAAGGCGCAGCCACAGCAAGGCAGRTTTYCYKTTCTGCTGCCAGCCCTACCGYGTGCCACCTCCTGCAGGAYRTCTGGGCTCCTGGCAGCTACGCAGGGYGGAAACGCGTGAGCAGCAGCCAAAGCCACAGCCTGTAATGCCAGATCCACGGAGTCGCTCACAAAATACCCACGGGATCCCCCTCAGGCACTGGGGTACCTGCTTCTCTGGGCAAGCTGAGCCACACGCAGCCTAGAGGAACACGGGCAGTATCTGCTCCAGGGGAGAATGGCAGATGGACAAAAAACTTCTGTTCTGGCACAAAACTTACTCCTCCCATTCATGCTGTGTAGGAAATATCACTGGTGAGGGAGCAGCAGCTTCATCAAGTCACGAGAGCTTCTTGATCCTTCTGGGAGTTCAGAGGCCAATTTACTGCACTGTCAAACCACTGCGTAAGGTTAAGCAAACACTTCTGCTGTGTTAGCTTGTTGTGAGAATGTCCTCCCAACAATTCTGAAATCAGTTCTTTCTATTCCTTTTTTTT
>PTEX01000013.1:109443-165050 GCA_003342815.1 Eudromia elegans
TTTCCTTCTTTCTTTCTTTCTTGTTTTGGTTTTTCTCTCCTTTTTTTTTTCTTTTTTTCTTTTTTTTTTTCATTTCTCTCTTTGCTTCACTCTTTTTTGGTCTCTTTTTTTTTCTTTTATTTTGGTCTTTTTTTCCCCTCTCATCTATGACAACAGAATCCTCCGAGCAGCATGCTGCTGACAGAAGTTTATGCTTCTTTCTTTTAACCGGACGGTACAAGGAGATTCTTGGGACACACCGATACATTAGAAGTCTTCCAGGTGAWGCAGCCTGTAGTGCTCTGCTGCAAATTTGAAGCCCATCTGAAATTTTAAGAGGCTGAACACACGAAGTATTAGTCACTGTGGCTGTTTTAGCCATCTTAGTGCACAAGCAGCAGAGGGGAAAAAATAAACCAATATGTAGAGCAAAACTGGCTGAACTCTTTTACTGAATAGTTTGCTTGGAAACCCATCTCTCAGAAAAGGCATCTAGTTCTGAAGGTTGTGTGTGCACATTTTGATTTTTTTTTTTAACAGGGGAACCTTGTAGTTCAAAATAATTGAAACATTCAAAACAAGAGAATTAAGTTTGATCCATGTCTTGGAAAGATTGGTAGAGGTGATAGATCTAGAGGCACTCATTTTACAGGAAACGTCCTTCACGGTATTACGACTGCCCCGGGGATTCAATGGGATCTGTATATACCTTGGCATTCCCAGAGCTCTGTTAAGAGTGGGATGGATGAATGGGAACATTAAAAAGGTGGTAGAAACTGAGATGCTGTGGACCCAACTTCTCAAGAACTTCTCAAAACCTAGSGGAGACATTTGACTGGCCCCCTTTGACATAATKTTTGGGATTCCCTACCCTGCTAACACCCAGCCTGGCAGGGAGGTGGAGATAAGTGATATATATTTAAAGCAACATGTGGCCAGAATACTTTCTTTTGTGAAGTTTCTCCAACAGGAAGCCAAGCTTGCACAGACCCTCCCCTTGGATTTTGCAGTCCATAATWTCCAACCAGGGAATTGAGTCTTGGTCAAAGAACGGAAAGAAGTACCACTGCTAGCAAAGCGGCATGGACCTTTTCAGGTGTTACTAACCACAGAAACATCAATCAAGACAGCAGAGCATGGATGGMCCAGAGTCCATCATCATACCAGAGTTAAGATTTCCAAGACTCCAGAAATCTGGACTTCTCAGTTGAAGGAAGAGGATGCAAAGCCCCAGCTAACTCTCCATAGATCTGTACCACTGGGCGGGAGAGGGTCAGGATAATAAATGTTGGGTCTGTGGGAGTCCAGGAGGGTATGAAGACTGTGCAGAGGTGGCCAGCCCTATCGAAACCAAGCTGTTATTTAATAACATACATAATGGCCCCTACAGTTCCGGTTCAGTGTAGACGCTTGCAAAGACAATTATTAAGAAAAAAAAAAAAGGAGGAATTGAATGGAACACACAAGTTTGCGTCTTTATAAATAAGGGAGTTCCCCCACAGTCTGGCTGATGAGCAGGACAAATGAATAAATGCAGAGGGGAGACTGAGCAAGCCAGGAGTGAGAGACACAAACGAATTAGGGGAGCTTGGGTGAGAACAGCTGGTGGGAGGCAAGAGTTTGGGGTAGGCGGGCGGGAAGCCTGGGACTCCTGAGTACCTTGGCCAATGGGGAAAAGGAGAGCGCTACCTCGACCGGAAACGTAGGATAAAAGGGTGGCTGTGACCTCCAGCACTTTGAGAGACCCCACAGGGATACCGCCGGTGCCCTCTCCCTTTTTTCAAATAAAGTTTTAGGACTCCTCTGTCTCCTTTTTGGATGTTCAGYTCTTGAGAGCGRGATTTTCYGCACATCAGTCTCATCATGTACAGTTTGCCACCTTATCTCCAACAGCGGTTGGTATTTCAAGGGGACTTAAATAAATTATTTCTCCCACCTACAGTAGCAGATATTCCTCCTGTAAGGTAAAAGGAAATAAAATTCTCTCTTCCTTGCCCCTGCCCTTCCCCAAAARAAAAACATCCTCATGAATTGAAGGTGAATAGTGCATTAAAAGTGTATGTGCAGGGATATAAAGAAATATAACCGCATCTTCTATAGCAATTCTTCCAGCCCTGGTGTAATCCAGCTTGCTGCAAGAGCTAGTAATTCATGTGTAGCCTTGACCAAATAAAACCGAGGCTGCKCTCAATGCACAGGACTAGCTCTCCCGCGAGCAGGCTGCAAGGAAAGCCCTAACAYGGGCTGTGGAAAAACCTTGCAGCGAGCAGTATCCCACGGACAGGTACCAGCACTTTGCTGATGGAGAAAACAAGAYGTCTGAAGCAGCTGGAAAGAAATATCTAAATGGCGCAAGCAGTTAATAAATCACTGGGTGTTTGCAGCAAGGGTAAAATATGGGACAGGTCTGCAGTTGAGAAAATAGCAGAAACTCTCCAGGGAAAATGTAGATCGGACTTTGTTTCAACCTCTCCTCAAATATAGATACAGTTTACAGATTTGTCATGYCAAAGGTCTAATACACTGCCCCAGCATGTCCTGCCGTTGTCAGGGAGGCCATAAATTGGATTGTTCCAATTATCCAGCTTCCAGGAAGAATAATACCCAAGCAAATAATGTTCTCCAGAGACTTGCTGCAGGCTTGCAACGGCTTTGTGAATGCTGGTGGCTTCTCTATCATCTGGGTAGGTGGGAACAACTTAATGTCCATAGAAACTGAGCCTCAGCTTTCCTGGGAAGTGCTGGCATCRTACATTCCCGGTGTGCTGATTGCCCCTAGGAATTCAGGGCAGTGGTGGTGTAATAGTGGCACTTTTCCCTTCTTCTTAGCTTGTAAAGATATTTCCCCTCTATCAGTCCAAATGTGCCAGAGGACCCCTAGATCTCACTAAGAAGTACAGCCTGTATTTGCCGCATTTTCGTTTACTTTCGAAGGCAGCGGCTACAGAAACAGCCGAGACCCCAAGCACCCGCACGCCAGCTCCCCACTAGCTTCAAAATGGCGTCTCCCTCAGGCGAAGGGCGGTGGCTTTGTGCCGCCGGAGCGSGCGGCAGCCAATCAGAGCGAGCTCCGCGGTCACGTGGGGCGGGGCTGTCTTCGCGCGGTCACGTAGTCTGTCTCCCCTCAGAGACGGCGCTGAGGCGGCTGCGGCGGGGAGGGGGAAGCCTAAAACTTGCTTTAAAAATGGAGTATTTACTCGAAAATTTTCACGTTTTTTTCTTAAAAATAGTCTAAAAAAACCCTCTTTCTCAAAAAAAAGAAAAAGAAAATAAAACCYTCTTGGGCTCTTCATTAGGAGACCTGAGTTGTGGATGGCAGCGCTTTGGGAGCTGCTCTTTCCTAGCTGACTGCTGTTGAAAGTTCTGCACCAGCTGTATCCACTTCTATGCATGTTCTCGATTCTCTGGGATAACCTCTTGGAAGCGCATGATCCCTAATTCTTGAGCTATTAAAGGAAAAAARTACATAGATTTTATAGATTTTTCTGGCATGGTAACTGCCAAGACAAGGCTATCTTGTCCTGCCATGAAAGCCGTGTTTAAACCCTGAATTAACAAACCACAGGGGTGAGTTGTGCTGTATTTCCTCCCAATCCCTGTGTTATGTTACCTAAAAGAAGCAGAAGTTTCAAAGAGATCCTTGGACAGCAATTACAGGGGAGCAGAAGGGGACGCTTTGYCTTGATAATGCTCCCCACAGTTACCTTTTATGACCTTATGACCTGGAAGATCACTCTCAAAACTGTAAAACAGATGAAAAAAACCAATTCATTTCCACAAATCCTTTGCAGTTGCTATTACTGTGTGATTTTGGTTTTCAGCAAAATACCTAAATGCCGTAGGGAGACCCAAATATTTCTAATGCTAATAAAAATCCATGATGCTTCTTGCTGGCCTAGTACCTATGCATTGCTTTTATATGATTGGAAAGCTCTGTGGAAGGGAGGGGAAAAAAAAAAAAAGCTGCACTTAAAAATTACTAAATGGAAGTGATCAATATGTCCCAGAAGTATAAAATAATAATGCTAGGAGAAAGTGACAGTTACTGAAATCTGTGGGAAGTTCTGAATAATAGTGTATACTAATGTTTAAATATATTATGACAGTCCCTCTTTAAAAATCAAACTGCAGCTCTAAATCATATTCTGAGAGCTCTTATTATCTGGAATTAAGCTGAATTATGAACAGGCATTGCCCARGATGTGGATATAGATATATGGGGCTCTTTAATGCTGTCATTTTTTAGCATTGGTCAATCCTTGGCAAAAGTTCAGTGTTACACTGACAGGACTAACCGTTTCCAAAGATCAGGCAGAAGTACTTTCTTGTATTTTCTGTGGATCAAGGAGTAAGTGGTGTATACAAGGAATAGATTTCTGCCTATCCCTCTCTGCGCTGTCTTAAAACTCACCAGTCTGAAACCTTAAAACTCGCCTTAAGGATATGGATGCCCAGCTCTCATTAATTTTAATTCAATTAATTCAGTTATTCATTTCCTATTAATTTGCATTAATTTTAATGGGAATTGGGCATCCAAATCCCATAGGCAGGTTTAAAAATATCAGCCCGAATGTAATGAATATCCAGGGAAAGGGAATTCCAGAACACGAGACAACTTCTCAGCTGTAGAAGTTCTCCTGGTGAAGAGCAGGTTTGCTGCTCTGTGTCACCATGAGCGGTGGGGCCAATGTGGCCTCTGATGGTGCCTCAAAGTCGGTCAATAGTTTGAATTGTGTCCTAAGCAGAAGAGAGATCGGTGTGAGTGTGAATCCTTATGTGCTGGATGGCAGCACTGCCACCATTAGAAAGTCAAGGCCACTAAGTCGTCAAGAGTCCAAACACGTCCAAAGATAAAAAAAAAAAAAAAAAAAAAAAAAATTCATATATTCATCTCCCAATCACTTGTGCAAGTTCTTATGCCAAGAAGACATTTCCACCTCTCTCTATAGTGGCAAGAATGTGTTTGACTCTTACATTTGAGGAGTATTTATGTCTGGTTTTAATTCATGACCTCTTCTACACCATATACTTGATTATCCTTGTACCCCTTTAAAATTTGTGGGCAAACTCCTTAAATCTATTAGCAGTTTTATTGCATGTCAGTTTTAGCTTTTCCAGAATCTTTTAGTTTTATTCTATAGCATGTTTTTGTTGTGTGGTGTTGTTTTTTTTTACCATCTTTCATGTTCTGTTTCACATTAACTTTGAGGATCAAATACCTGGATTTTAAGCAGTCCTATGTCTTTCTGCTTTTATAATTGATGTATTTCATAAACCAAACATAATGGAGAAGAAAAAATGCCTATCAAATGTAAGCACGGTGACCGAGTCAACAAGAGTGATTGTAAGTCATAATGTGATGAATCTCTCTTTTCTCTGAAAAGCATCATTCCCTTTTAATTATCAGATCTCAGGCACTTTTGTTTACAATGGAACGATAGTGGAGAAATTAGATTTCTCAATTAGCAATTGAAAAAGTAAAGCAGTTTAAATTGCAAAATAAGCAACTCAAACCTCTTTTAATTAATTTTATCATTTCCTTTTCAAGAAAAATATGCAGTGTGGCGGCACAGGGGAAAAAGTCACTTAATCGTGCTACATTTAATTGGAACAAATAATTATAGTGAAATATTAATCATGCACTAAAACCCCATTTAAAATGTAATCAGTCTGAGCAGAAGACGGCCTGTGTGCTGCATTAATTTCAACTGGAACCTTACTCAAGTGTGTTTTTTGTGCATATGTGTATATTGGTTGTATTGGTACCAAACTGCATATTTTGAGTATAAAATGCCACCTAATTCAACTGCTTGACAAGACCATGTTCACTTTCGGAACCTGGGCACATCTTACTGGAAAAACTTACTTATAAAATTGACTTGGAAAAAAGGAACACATGGAACACTTGGAAAAGGGAACACATGAAGAGGATTTGGTAGCACAGAATCCACTGTCAAATTTAGTCCCATGGTGATTTTTACCATTGAATTTAGTGGAAGTAGAATTTCCTAAAACTGAGCAGCTTTAAGAAAAAAGCTATTCTCGGTCTCCAGAAAATGCAATAATCATGATTTCATTGATTGATTCCTATATGAAGGTGCTCTATTTCTAAATCTAAATGAAGATGTATTTGTTCTGGATGTCGATTCTTATGTCAATAATTCTGTCAGTTATTTATAGGAAAAGACCTTCAAGATCATTGACCATCCCTTGTCCGTTTCCGTTGATGATGGAAAAGACCATCAAGATCATGAATATAGATTCAACACCGTATCTGTTAAAACACGCCGTCTTCACGTGCGGCAATATTACCTTGAGTGCATATGGCAATTCCTTGAGGTAGAGATGAATGGTTTCCCTTGGACACCGGAAATGGGGCTTTTTTAACATTTCCCAGTTCACTATTAGCTTTGAATTGCAGGGATGGTGTCATCGCTAAGGTGTTTGCAAAGACTTGAAAACCCTACAGGTTTAGGAGCCTTTTGTAGTACTGATGTTCTGCTCATAGACATTCCCTGGAAGTCTGAGGCTATAGAATTTCTTGGCGAGACGTTTTGTCTTTCAGCTGGAGTCTCTTTGACTGTGACACTAAAATATTAGTTCTCATGATCCAGATTTCTTAGAATTACAAATGAATAGACCCGAAGTTCCTTTATGTRTTGTCCATGATGTCCACAGACAACAGACAAGCCATTCACCTGCACATATTTTCCTGTCTCCACTTATTTTAGCGTGCGAGGAAATAYAGACAGTGATGGCTCATATATCCATAAGTCCACCTGCATTTTCTAGGAGCATTTTCTCAACATTTTTATACCTTCTAACACATGTATACAGCCAAATACAAACACTGTCTAGAGATCTGTGCGCCGGTGGGTCTATAGCCTGTATCTAAATGCCTTGAGATATATTTGTGTCTTTATATTTGACTATGACTATGAGTAAATTATCTACTGGAGCCTGTAGCTGTGTTCTGAGCTGTGAGTTTGGGAGCAATGAACARTCTAATAAACTCCACTTTGTTAATACATGGGAATAAATAGGCAGCCTGGTTAGTGTGCTAACTAAYCCAATGTATCTTAATGCTAGATATCATTCAAAGGACATGTTTAATTTCAGCTTGTCCTGGCAAGAGTTCCATTAAGTGTATTAACCTTTCTGCTCTCCTACCCTGTGCTGAGCCCTGGCTGCCTTTTCTCAGCTTTTAAAAATGGGGATTTTTTTTCCGTCTCTGCTTCATTTTTACTGTTCTTTCTGAAAGAGAGTCACCCCATTGGAACCATCCTAATTCACCTGCTCTGTCCACCCATAAAGAAAGTAAATATAGATTAAAAATGAGGTTAATATGGAGAAAATAGAATGATGGACAAGGGTAGGGCAGCAGCAGGAGTTGGCTTGGCAACAGAGTGGATGAAAATTATGTACTTACCAGATCAAAATGAGCTTGAAGGAACCTGCAGGTATGTGGGTCACATATTCCACCAGTGCAAGTGTCCCAGGTGTCCTGACTTCAGTAAATCCGTGCCCATTTATTTCAGTGGKAAGGTTAGCAATACCTTCTAACGATATTTAATTATAGCCACTATGTTGGGTTCCTGCTCATGTGGAGGAATGACCTGTGTTTTATTGTCCCTTCCTTTCTGCTCCAGTCTCTGACCTGACTTTTGTAATATCTCCTGAAAAACTTCCTGTTTTCAGTTATTCACTTGGGCCTTGGTGGCTTAGATCTGATGAGCAAAAACCTCCCTTAAGTCAATATTTGAGTATTGAGTGGTATATGYGGCAAACAGCACTTTTTAAATGGTCCTGGCTGCCCATTGATTCCATTCTTCTTGTACTTTCAATCTCACTTTACAGTTAGCCCTTAAAAAAAAAAAACCAAACACTTATATTGGAAGGTAGTCTTGAGTAAATAATATTTTTTACTGTTTTTTTTCTGCAATATTAATTTGCAGAGGGGATATACTCATGACATACTAGTTTTATGCTAGTGGTGTCAGAAACTGGTGCTTGTTCTCATCAGTCACATATGAATGTGGCCTTCTTGGCTTGGAGTTTCAACGGTGATGGTCCTTGTAACCTTAGAGGAGGTCTTCCCATGGGGATGTTACTTCCAGCTGTTGCAAGACAGCTCATATATCGTGTTAGAAGTAACAATTGTACTTACTTACACTGGTCAAATCAAACTGCTTTGTATACTGACTGCTTGAGTCATCCTTTTGTTAATGTTAAAAAATGAAAAAGAAACGGGAAATAAAAACAATATATAAATGAATAAATAGTTGCCTGTAGGGGTGCACGTTTGTCATGCTGGTAGGGCTGACATGCAGAAAGGAATCCCTCTGGATGGAGTTGAAGCCAGTTGTCTGGAGTAATTTATCTAATGGATATTAAGAATATAAGGGCAATATTTTCAAATTAGGGTCTGGATGGAAATGGTTCCGTGTGTTTTAGAACTGCTATGGCTCCTTCTGACTGGAATGCTACTTTCTTTCCTTCCTTTCTGAAGGAAATACGCTGTTATTGCCTTGAAAATGTGGTCTATGAGAAAGCTTAAATCGGGCTTCACTGTAGAGCATCATCTGTTTGATGAGAAGAGGTTACCCAGTAAAAATGAGTGTATACATTTATTGTTGGTAACCCATTTTGAACATTGTGAAGTTTTATCCGCAACTGCCACCTGCTTGGATTCACAGTGACCTCTTGTGAGAAGAAATAAAGAAATATATCTTAAACTTATTAGACTTTAGACAGAGGAAAGGGTTTGTGACCGCCCTTTTGCAGGCCATTTGCAGGTACCAAAAAGTATGAGATAATATGTTTGTGAAAGTTTGGTGGTGGGGGGACAACGTTTGGAGAGACTTAGCATCAGCTTTCTGGAGTGGAGTGTCTTTGATCTTTATATACTTACAAATGAATCCAAATTGAGTTTGGGACTAGCTCAAGTTTGCATAAGTGATTTGCATTTCAAAGGGCTTGCTGTAAACACCAGTTAAGGTCCCAAAAGCCTTTTAAGAGAATGATTAACTAGAGAAATCCTTTGTTAATAATTAATTGGTGGGACTGACTCCTGGGTGAAACTACATTTAATGGGGGGCGGGGGGGGAAGAATCCATGTATCTTTGTGCCCTGGGGGGGGGGGGGGGGGGGAAGAATCCATGTATCTTTGTGCCCTGGGTTCCAGACTTCGAAAGCTTTTTTTTTCAGTCGTTGCTAAATATATGTAAAGGAGCGTTGACATTTGTGTTCTTATGCAATATGGAAATGTAGCTGGCTTTTCTGTGAGCTCTGTAGAACCATTTGTGTTACTTTTAAAATATATATAAATGGCATATTATTTTGTTATTGTAATGTTACAGGTTAAAATTCTTCTTAAGCACTATGAAACAAGATCAAGGCTTTTCTTCTCGTCTTGGATCATTGTCTTAGATCTTCATCTAAGAATACCTAAATAAATACTAAGTGGGCAGGTATGGCTTGAGGTCATGAGTGTTTCCAACAGAGCCTACAAGCCTGAGGTGGAGACTTCATCGTAGCTTGGGTCTACGGGGTAGTGAAAACTTTTTTTATACTAATTTGGAATTTTCTTGTATCTGTTGCCTCTTGTCCTGGCGCTATGTGTCTTTCTTTGAGAAGAGCCTTACTCTCTCTTTTCTTGACTGTTCCATGARTTACTTGAGGTTACTTCCAGGAGTTGCTGTTGTCTACCAGTATCTTGCTTCTGGGTTGGGATGTAAAGTGGCCAGTGCAAAATCCAGTGGCTCAGCTCTGATGGAAACAAGGTCTGCTGGTGGTAGCCCATGTCTCGGACCGGTATTCCTACTAGACCTGGAGCAGGCGCAGATCACTAAAGCAGCCCAGAGAGCATCAAGGTTCAACACCACCTTGGTGGTTACACTCAGCCAGTTATTCTTTCTACTTTCCTTGCTGTATTATTCAAGTTCAGCTAAAGAGAGCATCAAGGTTCAACACTACCTTAGTGGTTACGCTCAGCCAGTTATTCTTTCCCCTTTCCTTGCTGTATTATTCAAGTTCAGCTAAAGGCCTAACTGCTACGTGAGCTACAACTGGTTCTTAAGGCTTTTCAAGTGGTGTCGCTACACCTTAATTTCTATGGGAATATTGTTACCTACTCCTACGTGGTTTCTGTGACTAAATAGTTTGCTAGCAGTGTGCAGTGGGATTATGGCCAGGGCAGCCTGGGTTTCGTGTCTGATTTCTTGCTTTATCAAACTGCCTGAGGTATCTGTGTTCAGCTGTTTACTGGGATTTGATCTTCAGTTGATGCGAGTCATCGTGACGTCTCCAGCATCACTTTCATGCTATTTATTGTGTTTCAGCTGAGGTTCTGATCTGTCTCCCACTTACCATGAAGGCAGATAGAGCTCCAAGCCAAATGGTGACACATGGTGTCACTGCCTGGTGAAAGGGGGAGGGAAAATCTGTTTTTCTCATATTTCACATTTCCTTTGATCCCATAAGGCTGCATGTCTCCCTCGCTCTGTAAGGATAATGGGGAAAAACCTCAGAAGATGTAAAAAAAAAAAAAAAGAGGAGGAGGAGGGAGGATTTAACCCTCTCCTCAGCAGCAGAACTTTCCCATATATCAGTATCGGGATATTTATGTATACATCTACTTTATAGAGTACCCAGGAACTGAAAACAGTGTGTGCATGTGCACAAACTGATATTCTCCTGCTCTAGGCAACCCGTTCCTGAACACGCACCGAACAGCAAGGAAAGGACAAGCTGKTTTATGTGCTTGATCAGAAGGGTTGGAAATTACGGGTGGCTTCATCGTTCCCTAGTGCTCCAGCCTGGCACAGAGCTGCTCTCCGTGATGAATGTACTGTGAGTGCGCTGGCTGCACTGGTGTCCATCCAGATATTGTTCCTGAAGCGGAGCGTAATCACGCTCCTCGCTGTGCTCCTTGGCTAACAAATACTCTTTCAGTTGCATATAGAGATGGTAGCAACAGTTTAAGAAAAAAAAAAAAAAAAAGGAATGTTTAAAAATGAAGGCAATGCTGAAATAAAAAGCAATGGATAGGTCTTTTTGTTACTGTCAGATAGGAGGGCAAAACCTTAATATCATGAGGTCTTACTTTACAAACTTTTTAAAGTAAATGTCTTCAACAAAACAAATTGAGAAATGCCGTTTTGGTGTCCTTAGTGCTTGTGACAAGCAGGTTAGATGCAGGATTTCTAGCAGCAGGAGCTGTGAATTGCTTCTCTTTGCATGGAGAGAGATTTTCAAGTTAAACTTGATTGAATCCTTGCGTAAGTTTGTAGCGAATGGGGTTTTCAGCAAAGCAAAATGTTTGCTGCAGCAGGAACTTGTTTGTCCAGGAAACCAAAAATCTAAGTAGAAATCTTACTTTGGAATTTAAACACTTAGGCTTCCAATTATATTTATTAAAAAAAATGGTAGCTCAAGTTAACTGTACCCAATATTCAGCCCCACTACAGTAACTGCACATTTATTACCCATTAAAAAGTGATATTCCTAACCCATCTTGTCTGTGCTGAGTTGTCTGCATGTAACACAGAAAAGAAACTTGCCTCTTGTTTGTTCAGTGCTGAAGGAAATATTCTATTTATAGTGGGTTTTAACCTCAACTTATTCCACCTGGTTTCTTCTCAAATCTGTTTGTAGTGTCAGGCTGGAAAACTTACTTTGCAAGATAAGCAAATACGTGGTAAATATGGAGATATTATAAATTCTTCTGATGTTTTCTTCCTCCTTGGTCGTTACTTTAAAACTGCTGAAGTTAATGATGTCATTGCAAGTTTTTCTTCCTTTTTAAATGTGTGCTAGTTTATTTATTGTTACACTTGAGGATTCCAAATTCTGGAAGCTACATTTTGGGCGCCTAGTTTTCACTGAAATAAAGGAAATTAGGTGTCCTATTCCGTTGAGCATCATGCAAAACACCTATTGTGTGGTCAGTCCTGTGCCCACTGAGGACAGTAGTAGTAGTAGTGGTCTTCTCACTTCCTCTTGGATCTGCTCGACTTCTCCTCTGCCTTGTAGTGGATATTTTTGAAGTTGTAGGATATGGTAGAATAATAAAGTCATAAAAGTAATAGAGCTGCATTAAATTTCAGTAAATAAATAATAAAAAGTACTAATTCTGCTGTATTTTCTTTAGGAAAGCCTGAGAGAAAGATGAATTCTTCAGAGAAGACACTTAATGTGGGAAGTCAAATGCATTTTTTTTTGCTTCCCCATGCTGCTTGATTAAGAATTTGAACCAAAATAATACTGTCCTATAGGATTTTGCTGATTTTTTTTTGTATACATTCATAAGATATTTACACTGGAATCATTTCTGCTCCATTTCATTTAAAATACACCTTAAATTATAGATAGGAATGTATAGGCAAAACAATTTATTTCCAAGCCTCTGGCAGCACGTGCTGTGTGCATATTCCTTATGTAGGGGAAAAACTCGGGTTTGTGTGTTCAGTACTACACTGAGAAAGTAGCAATGGTGGAGGGAAAGTTCACAGCACTCTTCCTATTGCTTCTTTCCTGGCTTAAACAAAAATAAATAAATTAGAGGTTACTGTACATGTTCAGCTTTTGCTGCCCAACGTCTGGACCATTTCTCGGCATGTTATCTTGAATAGCGGGTGTTTATGAATGGCAGGCGAGTGCAGTTCTCACTGGCAGTTGCTGGTACATCAGTGCGTGCTCTYAGGTCTCCTGGTTTTGCTTTTGGAGACCAGCCATTGCCCGAGCAGTAGTTTCCAATTGAATTAATTACTGCTTAGTGTAGCAATAGGTTCTGCTCTGTTAAGTTTGCCATCTGCTCTTCCATTGCAGTTTGGTTGTGCTTCCGTAGTGAATTATTTAACCTAATCTGAGCCATTTAACAACATGCGTCGGGAGCAATGTGACCACCAGAGGCTTTGGGGGATCACTGGGGGAATGTTCAAAGGTCCATGATGTTCTGCAGGAAACGTGGCCCTTCTACGTGCCCCTGTTTCACAACCACCAAGGACTTGGCTTGACCTTCTCTCCAGAAGGAGGTTGAGAAGGTGCTCAGTGAGCCGTGGCCGTTGTCTTAGATGCCAAGATCAGCCCTATTTGCTGCAGTTGCGTTTGAAGCCCGTGTTGCGTTGCCCTGCTTTCTTGGGCTCTTATGTGGAGCCAGGAGCCAGGCAAGTGCATCAACAACCATTCGCTCTTTCCAAATCCATCTGGATAGCACTTAGTCGGTTCCAGTCCATCGACATCTCTTATGCCATGAAGAATGCTGCAGTCTGCACTGCTCGGGTGGAAATTTTGCAACACTTCCATTTAAATGTCCCGGAAGCTTGTTTCCTCTGCAGGTTTAATTTGCATCAGTTGTTAGTAGCATGTTGGGTGTGGTTATTTATTTACTTGCCAAATTACTTTTCTGCAGTACTTTCCAGTTGGTGATTTCTTCTTCTCTCTCTAGTAGATATCCGTCTGAAGTGTGTAGCACTGGTTTCAAGGGACTCCAGAAAATAAGATGGAGTAAACTGTGTGGTGGAAAACCAAATAGCTGACACCTATTTACGAATTAAAAGTGACTATTGTCTTGCACAAGAAAACATTTGCTGAAATTAAAGCAAAAACATTGCTAAGAGACTTGAAAGAGTAAGTTTCCACATCTCATGTTTGCTCTTACTCAAACTCAGCAAAAYTAGTGGAATAGAGAGCATCTGCTGAGATATCACATCAAGGTTTCTTTAATTCTGAAGTGTAGCAAGCTACTCTTTTAAATTTGGAGACAAATCTTCATTTTAACAGTCGGAGCATTGGGCTTTCCTATAATAAAAGAAATAAACTGTGTTAATATGACCCTGGGCATTGCTTATTCTGTGCCACAGTGGGTGTGTAGCTGGTGTTCCCTTCCTCAAGTATCTGAGTTTGTGCAAAGAAATTAAGGAAAAACATACCAAATCAAACATACCAAAGCAGTAACTGCTTCACTTGGGAAGGAGTTGTCTTCAGTAGCTGGCTGTATCTTTTAGGAAGACTTCTGGCCAATATGTGTGATAGGAATAATCCAGTTGAGTTATACCAGCTGCCTAGTGGACTCCAGTGTAAAACAAGGCCTATAGCAGATATGTGGGCCAAGGGTTGCTGCAAAATCTGACTAGGCAGGGTGCCTAGTCATCACAGCAAGATGCTCGAGAAGTGGAGAAGTCAGTCTCTGAAATCAATTTTTTAACAAATAATAATATAAGACCATATATAGATACAGTTAAATATAATATAAGGCCTCTGTATCCGTTTAGACAGTGTGTGATTTGGCCCGTCCTGCTGAGACACCGCAGTTACAGCCCTTGCGTATCTCCCAAAGCAACGTCTCTCACCCCAGTACTTTGAGATCAAATTGCATTAAGTGTTCACCAGAAGGCAGTACTCTGCATCACAGATACAGCAAGTGAGTGCTTCCGTCTGGTCTCATGCTACCACATGTCATCTATGCCCCACCACGTCTGGGCACAAAGACACCTGAAACCTAACTCATTTTTCATCCATGAATAATGAAAGGCTAATTCCTTGCTGAATAGTAATTGTGGAACGCTTAACTAGTTCAGACAGGCTCACCKAGGCTTTGATCAGAGTGAGGTGCATCTGAGCAGAAGCTCATGACTCCTGCCGTGTATCTGTGTGCCCAAGCCAAGTGTTGCTCCTTGAAACCTCCTGAGGTGTTCTGAGCAAACCCCTTGGTGCAGCAGAGTCCTTTAGGGTTGGAGACCCCGAAGAAAGCTGACTGAGAAAAAATATCTTGGCTTCTTCAATGTAATATGTATGTCTCTGTTATAACCTGCTAGCTGTGAATGTTGTGGGTGAGAAAGGGGAGAGGAGGACTTAGTTTGGCCAGGTGCTGTTCTTGTTACAAACCACGTCACGTAAATGAAGGTAGCCAGGGCGTAAAGTCTGGGATCTTCTGGTGTAAGTCTGTAATGGTATCATAGTTTCCTCCAGTAAAATGYATGCATTTAAATCTCTTGTCTAACAACAACTCATTTTCTTACCCTGAGCAGGATGTGCCCATCTCTAGCCTTTCAGTTGGCTGAGATCTTGAGGCATCCGCTTCTCAGCATGTCTGCATCTGCAAAAGTGCTTTGTGGTGCTGTACCAAACTYCAAGCTACTTAAGAAGAAAATCTTAGGAAGAATTTTATTAACTAATCCAAAGCCCCTAAAACCTTGAAAGTTAGAAATGAACAGCGCTTACTCAGGCAGTTCTTTTGAAAAAAGTTCAAGCTTTTATTAGTTTTTCTGTTATTTAAGGTCTGCAGTTCTCTAAGTCTGGGTTAGAGCTTAGGCTTAAATATACATTTCCTCAAAGTCTACACTTTTCTACGTGATTATCACTCAGGTTGGTTAGGCAAAAAAAGAAAAGAGTCAAGAGTTTTCCCTTCAAAAGTGGTAGCTGAAGGATATAACTTCCCTGTGCTTTTGAGGAGATGCAGGCTGCAGCTCAGCATGTTTAATGCAATAAATAGATGTATTTTCCTGAGGTCTGTCGCACTCAGTTTCTTTTTTCGTACGTGCTGATTCCCAGTGAGCAAGAGCGTTATATTCTACTTGGTCTTGAAACTTTGTTGCAAGTAAAACCACCCGTTAGGCAAAGCATCTGTATTTTTCTAGTTATACCTAATGAGTAGGTCACCTTAGTGCATCATGTAATGCAAGCAGGAAGTAGGAGATGGAGAAATGAGRAGAGCAGAGCAAGACTGAGAATACCAAATAATAACAAAACCAAAGACCAGGAAGCAGAGGAAAGTAGTGGCAGAAGGGTTTGAGGGTCCGGGGAGCCTGTGGATGTTTAGTGGCCACCTCCAAGCTGGCAGTGAACTGAAACAAGCTGTTASAGCAGGTAGACCCTGATCCTAGCAGGGTCCCTGCTAGATTTTAGAGCCTGCCGTACAGGCTGCAATTTTTTCTCACCAAGATATCATTGTTTGGTCTCTGATCAACAGCATTTTTCTTTCTGCCCTGGCCTGCTCAGCAGGAAAGAAGCAAGAGTCTGCGTTTGCCACATGGGCTACTAGAGCAATAATTCTAGAGGAACTATGGGCAAATGTACGTGTTAGGAAAAAAATAAATCCTTCTTTTAGTGCACAGGTTGTTTTATCCTCTTCCGATGTTACATTGGCTTGACTAAGACCTTGATGTGCCTTGAGCTGATGAAGAGCGGGTTTTTTTAATTGCCTTCTCTGTGAAAAAATCCCTTCTGTCCTTCCATCTCTGTAATAGTTCTCTCTCACTATGATAATTTATTTTAAGTTTTAGGCCTAGGAAACCTCCAGCTACAGTTTCATGCCTGTCATTTACGGCACAAAAGAAAAGAATTCAACAGAGAACGGGTGACCCTCGTGTTTCTCCACAAGACAGCAGAAGGGTTGAGGGAAGCAATTGAAGCTTATTGTCGGAGAAGGATTTTAATACAATGCAAGTAGCTGTCATGCATATGCTGGTGAGCTCATTTACATTTTGCTAACAGTTGTCTGGGAAATGAAACTTTAGTTTCGACTTTCTGGCATTGACTTTTGCACTGAAACATCAGTTGTCCCGTCGTCTTATCATCATTGCCGTTAGGATATGCTTTGACACATGGCTCTTAGAAAGGGGRAAAAAAATGAAGAGAGAAAGGGAAAAATCAAAGGTGCAGAGCAATAGCAATAGATTGTGAAACAATCTGCTGTTGGGCTCAGCATCCGTCCTTGGGAGGCTGAAGGACCGTTTCTTTTGAAAGCAGCATCTTCCCACGTATGTCCTCTTGCCACGTGCWCCCTTCTCTATTTTATCTTCTGCCCCTTCCTACATCTCATGTGTTTCTTGACCTACATCTTCTCTTCTAGTATTCTGAAGCACATACAAAACCASCGCTTGTCCGGAGCAACAGTCTTTGTTTGCTAGCAAGTCTGATAGCTGCTGCTAAGACATTTGTTCCCTCTCTTGGCCATCAGTCCCATGTCATCCTTCATTTTCAGGATTCAGATTGAAGTTCAGCCGCTTGGTGAAAATCCCCTGCAGGCTGCTATTTTTACATGTCTCATCYGTCCTCAGCAGTTTATGAATCTCATGCATATTCCCCCTTTTTTGAGCTTTTCTTCCTTCAGATAAAATAATCTTTTGATCAAATTAAAAAAAAATAATAATTCTCTGCTCCACTTACCTCATGCTGCTCAAACCACTCTACCCTAATTTTCAGAATACATTGAAGATTAACTGTAAAGTAAAGCAAGATTTCCTGTCTGGACTCCAGCTGTTCCCTGCAGCTACTCGTTGTCCTGATGAGATTTTATTTTTTGCAGTCCGTAATCAACATCTCCCTAGGATTACCCCACACCGGAATCTGCTCTTGTCAGTGGAGAGAGAAGCTGAGGTCCAGATCAGTCCCTGGAATCAAGTGCTCCTACCTCGGCACTGAAAATGTCTTTGCCACTTGCTACTGAACATGAAAACCTCTGTTTCAATAATTTACACGTGAGGTAGGAGACCTTGTAAAGGTATTACCAGGTATTAGGTGCAAGGGCACTAAAAAATGAGTGTGGAAAGGAGCAAAGAGATAGGGTCAGAGGAACAGAGGTGTGTCAATGTCCGGAGGAGGGGGCCACAGAAGAAGGAGTAGACATCTGAGGTGCCCCTGGTGAAGAGGGGACTGTCAAGACAATGAGTTTGGGGCAGAAAACCTACCTAGGATTTTTTTTTTTTTTCTTCAAGAAACCATCTCACTAATTACCATGCTCTTGCAATAGCTGTTGCTGGAAGATTTGCTCAGCTGGAAATGGGAATGCAGAATATTATGACAGGAATATAGAAAAAGAGGCTAGTTTTGTAAGGACTTTAGTGGGCTTGAAAGAGGACAGGCTGAAAGGAGCAGACTTCCACCTTGGGAGGATCCTCTGGTGCAGCGATAGTATCTCCTATATGTGGACCCCTAACTTGAAGCCACTGCAGTCTTGTAGGACATCATCTATGTGAGAAGGACTGGAGCTGAGCAAGATGCCGAGGATGTAGCCCACACCCCTCCTGTCCAGAGCAGGCTAGTTTGCCCACYGAGGCTGTGGTCACCACGCCAGGGCAGGGGTCTCCATCCCTGTCTCATGAGCTGGGAATGTGGTAGGAGTGGGAAAACTCYGGAGATGGGAGCACAGTGTAGAGGACCAAACTCAATATAATCCTCTGGAAACTTCCTCCTGGTATTTCCTACCTTGAGGACCAGGTTGTTACTGGTAGCTGGAGCAATGTGAGGCTTCTCTGCCTTAGGGGGGACAAGTGAGAGACATGGAAGACATAATCAGCTCCCAGAAAGTTTCTTTACTCTGCTGCATGAAAACCATTTGTCACCTGCAAAACAGGGCTCCTGGTTTGTTCTTAAGCTAAAGAAAACATTTCTGACTCAAGCTGTTTTAAAAATTCAGCAGGCGTGAAGGATTCCTTGGATAAACGCAGTGTCAGCCTACATACAGGTTTTGAATAAGACAGCATTTTCTTTGCTTAATGAGGTGATGTAACCTGTTAATATTTCAGGTCGCCACGTTTTGAGTCTTCRGTGCTTAGGCAATTTGGCCATATAGCAAATGAGGAAGGAGAGCAAAAAAATATATGGCTACAGAGCAGGGACAAATTTACAGTAATTCACAACTAAATGCGAGATATCATTATGAAAAGGTCCTACCACAGTAGGGGAAAGGAAGTCAYGTCAATAAATCATGGATAGACATATGCAATTTTGTTGTGTGCTTCCCACACACCTGGCAAGAGCATAAACTAATAAATGGCCCAGCTGAAGAAGTGAAGGAGGAAGAAGAGCTGATCTTGCAAGGAAATGACAAAATATGTGTGGAGGCTTTTCCAAGGTGCAGTGGGCAGACAGATGCCCAACTCCTRTTAAAGGTTAATGGTATGTAGGCACTTGCACCCATAAATACCTTGAAAATCAACCCCACAGTTACAATAATTTCCCCCTTTTTCTCATTATGAAACTGATGCAAAAAGGGACATGAAAGCCCAGAATGCAGAGGGCTCTGCATATAAATGATATAAATGGGAATGAATAKCAAGCTAATTTGCAAGGCAGGGAAACTATAAAATGAACATTTTTGTAACATCTTCATTTCAGGACTGTGTAATTGGGTAATGTAGAGCTTTTGAATCATATATCTTAGCTTCATGAAGTATCTCAAATGAGCACATTGTTCCCTAATGAACATTCAACTTCCCAAAAAAGAGCAGCAGTTGGAATTTCGCAGTGAAAAGATACCACGGAACACCTGGAAAGACACCAAAGACATGTAGTTGCTTCTAAATGGAAGTTATTTGGGAACAATTTGTCCAGGAGACTGAAAATAGATTAGGACATTAAAAGAGCTTGTTTTTGTTGTTATGGTTGTTGTTTATATGACTTGATTTATGTAACATTGTAAAGCCATTACATGGCCAACAACACTGGCTAACGTGATAAAATTTCATGATAATCCATTGATGTGGCCAGGAGGGACTAACAACAGGTATTTGGATCTTATGGTTTCCAGTGTCAAAATTGGAGTTTCTGAAGGACCTGAGTTTCAGGAAGAGCCTGAAATCCTGACTGGGAGGAATCTTCATTCTTTAAGGTAACCTACCGTGAGCTCCCTGAGAAATGGCAGGAATTGATGACTTTTTTGGGAGCTGGAATACTCATGCACCTAATTTTAAAACGAGAGTTCTCTGCTAGTCTCGGAGCCCAGCAACCATCCTTTCTCTATTAGTGCAGCGGAAAATCCATCAGCTTCTTGAGGAGCTGGAGGCGACTCTCAAGCTTGCTTTTGGATGAGTGAGCAGTCAATTACAGCTGGCAAATGTGCTGTAGATTTTCATTTGCATAGCTCACTGTACTGCCTAATTTGCTTTCTCATTTTTAGAGAMGTTGCATCTACCTTCTGAAAACACTTGGTTTGATCACAAACAGCATGGGAAGGAAGGAGTGAGGCCTAATTTTTTTTCCTAGAAAAAAGAAAGTRCAGATGACAGTGTGGACAGGTTTCCTGCCCTTCTCTTTCACCCACAGCATTGTAGTGAAGAGAAATAGCCCCTGGTTTTGCAGTTCAGATGGCCAACTGCATGTGAACTGTTTAGTTGGTGCCACCTYGATAAGAAGTTTCTGAACCCAAAGTCAGCTGAGTGAGGAGCTCATTCTGAGTCAACACAACGCTCTTACACATGCAGGATGTCTTGGTAATGACTCTTCTAAGACTAAATACTGAATAAGACTTTGTTTGCCTGTTGTTTTAGCCTATCTATGATGTAAAAATACTGTATTAGGATCTCTAATCCTAATCTCTCATTTATTCAAGGGGCTCATTTCTATCCTGACATATAAATGCTACTGACTTCAGTTTAAGCAAGCAAATTGGTGTGTGTGTGTGCACAAGTCAGCATTGTGCTTGGAGGAAATATCTGGGCATTTGGTGTAATCTTGGTGGTTGAGCAACTTGCCACCCGGTCAGGCACACCTCTCTTGAAGCAGTGCAATGATTATCGGTCATGCCTGCAGCAGATGTATCTTCTRGTCTGAACAGTGTGGATTCTTTCTTTTTTTCCTCATCATAATTAARGCTCAGATTGTCCAGGCTGTGGAAGGTGGTTTTGTAGAAGAAACAGATAGCGCTTTGCAAAGGAGATGTGGATGAGAGCAGAGATTTGCTAAACGGGGTTGGTATCACAGGCTTCTGCAGTGCACCATTGCCTGGGGGAAACATTAAGGAGCATTTATGGAGCAGATCCTGAGCTGGTGGGACTGCTGTGGCTCTGTTGAAGTYGAGCATGCAGTGTCATTTCATAGGAGTCTGCAGCTGAAGCTGGTAGGACCATCGTCAGTCACATCATAAATCAGTGTCAGCAGAGGCTTTGCTGTAGCACAGCAGTTCAGKGCTTCACACCTTTCCTGCAACAGACCCATGCGGCCGTTAGTAGGTAAACAATACAGCAAGGAAAAGAACCCTTTAAAAAGTTTTCTGTTTTARTGATGACCAAAGGTGTGCTTTTGAAATGAAAGTCCAGATTATTGCTGCTTGCTGTCTGCTGGTGCACATCATGGARTGATGAACTGAGTTTCTTCTGGATTAAACTAAGCTGAAAAAGACACTCTATTCGTGGCTTTAATAAAGTATGACAGTTAATTAGTTAATGTATATTTGGGATACAGGACTGGAGCCAAGCTGGTCCAAAGTAAAACTGTGTGGAATGCAYGTAGGGTGGGCCCTAGAGCAATGGGTGCTCTTCTCCTGTTGATGGTGGTCTTGCTAACTTAGACATAACCGGTGTTTCAGAAGGGGAGGTTGTCCGTTTTGTGTTGGAAATGGCGTGCATGGGGTCTCGCTTACCTCTGACTTCCTCACTCCCCTTTTCCGTCACATCTACCACGTCCACTGGGAAATAGGACAGATACTTGGACGATATGCACGTGCTTCAGATGGTGATCTACCATCACTTCAGCTCCTTTGCGTGAAGAAATTACTGAAGTATAGCTTTCTATGATGAATTTRGGGGGAATTTAAATATAATTTAATATTTTATAATTTATACCCCCTTAGTAATACTTGCAAATCAGCAGTAATGCAGTGGGTTGCATGGGAAGCAGGAGGAGAAAGACTCCTAACGTGTACCCTAGGGTGTATGTTTGCAGGAGATCTCTTATAAAATGGTGCTTCATACTAATGGAGCTTTCTGATTTCTTTTCCTAACATTAAAGATATTATTAAAGTCAATAAAAGTCAATAAATACCTTAAGCTTCTATTGWATCTTGGAAAATTAAATGTTGTTATTCTRTAAYRCTCTCCGTGGTTGTTAAAGAGGAAAAACTGKTTTTGCTTTTTTAAATAGGAAATTGTTTCTGTRTCAAATGCAAAGTTGTTTTGGTTGRTTTGGCTTAAACCACATATGCTACTTTGTCTATTAGAATAAAGTAGATGCTATAAGAACAAAATATCCATTTACTTTATATTTTATCTTGAAATAAATACTTAAGTTTCTTATTCTAACTATATTTTATAGCCCTCAAAATTGCCTGGAAAGGATGTATTTATGGTTCCAAAATGAGGTTAGTGAATGTTTTCTGTGCAAGTTTAATTCTCTCCCTCTATCAGGATGGTGTTTTTTTTATATTATAATTTTCAGTTGTTGCACAGTAATCTTTTTCTGTTAACACTTGCAAGCCTTTTTCTACTAGAATTATCGAAGCAGAATTAGCTCTCTTCATTTCATTTGTTTGAATTGTTTGGATTGAGGGGATTTGGGAGCCACATGGAGATATATGTGATTGGCACCATGATTTTGATATCTATATTGATATATAGATAACAACATATATATAAATAATTACACAGGGCAGGAAGCCAGGGGCAAGCTGTGGGGAGACAAACATAAATGAGAAATAGAAACATTAATAAAGCTGTGACTTTCCTAGCTCGGAAGGGCAGCCCTGGCACACATCCCTGTGGGACGTGTGTCCTCCTGGCACACTTGCCAAGGTGTGGGGTGCTGAGCCTGCGGTCACCATCATCCTGTCAAGTGCCACACGTTTATGCCTTGGCTCTTTCCAATCCAACAATACTGATGACCCAAGCAGTGCAGTGGGCTGGCAGGACACAGAGGGACGTTTCTCTTTGACCAGGCTTACCCTGACCATCTCTGTCTTAAGAGAGTTCCCTTAGAGTTCCCTTAAGYTTAAAAGTTGGGTGACCAGAAGGTAAGGCAACTTTGGCCAATGTGCGCTGTCTGATCCATCATGATCTGGTGCCAGCATTTGTCCGGGACACGGGCTGGCTTTTCCCTCCTGCTTAGTGGCCAGTCCCAACCTCATCAAAGTAGCAAAGAGGGAGAGAGAGAAGAGCTGACTCTGCCATGATTCATGAGAGTGAGATGCCGTACCTGGAAGGGAGGGGTATAGAATTCAATGTATGCTGGAGAAAACAGCAAAACTGCCTAATTTTCTGGATGTGGCTAGGGACTTGATGCTTTTCTGAGGCCAGGCTGCCGAAGGCTTGAGCAGCTACTTCACTGCCTCTTGGTCTAACACAGTTGTGTTAAAATGAACATGAGTGTCACAGATTTACTTAGTACTGTCTATTGTAATTAGCATCCTAAGTGCTGTTATATTTCGAGTTGAGCTATGAGCACTGGCAGCCTGGGTCAGCYTTGGCCCTCGTGCCTGAATCAGGCTGGATCTGCTCATCTAATGTTCCTATAACGTTTTCATCAAAGCTGAGGTAGTTTTGGTTCAGTATTGTTTAGTATGGTTAGCTAGTTTTGATTTTCCTATTGTTTGAGGTATTTCTCTAGCCTCCCAGCTCGGTGTTCTTATTCAATATGCTCCAAGGAGACAGTAGGTGCCGTGTCACTTGCTTTCCTTGAAAGAAGTGACATCCAAGCTAGCTGATACCTGATCTGTCATGTAAACTGATGATGAACTGTGAAAATAGCCATGCAAGTAGCTGAGTCTGCATTATTGTTGCTTATGTTATCACTTAGATCACTTATAAGTGGTACATCCTGAGGAGTAAAATGGTGCCTGGCAGTGCTCAGCTGGTAGTGACGGAGAAGGGGACCTGATTATGGTTGCAAAACCGGTTAGTRATCAGAAAACTGAGGCGTGCAAGCTCATTTTAGCATATATCAGGTACAAGTGCCCCATGGAAGACAACTATCTCAYCAACCAACCTGTAGAGTATCAAGGTTGTGCCTCCCAGTTCCGTGGAGCACATTAGAAGATACATCAGTAAGCATTGTGTTGGCAGAGGACCCTTCTAGGGAGACTTGTGATTTAAGTTATCCACCTTCCTTTTGCTTCAGGAAAACACTGTAGAACACGTCAGCTTCATTAGTTTTGAAGKGGAGCACCTGGTCTACGTCGGAGGAAGCCGTGGGCTGGTGGAATTTGTGGCTCTGTTGCAGACCTGATGCCGGTGTTAATCCTTCAAGGCAGATGTGCCAGCRGGTGGACCAGCCATCCTACCAACATAGCTTGAGTGAGACAAGGAGCGGAGAGACCTGCTCCTGCTGCTTCTCTGCTTTTAAGGAGCTCAAGGGCGCTTCTCATCTCTCTTRCTCTTGCTGTAGCTGGTGTGTGCCTAGTTATCCTTTCTCTACCACATCTCCATAATGATATTCCCTGGAACTGCTCCCATTGCTTCCCAGAGCTTCACGTGGCAGTGGCACGCTGCTCAATTAGAGTCAATTAGTGATATTTATCTAGGTGCTTCCCCGTGGTTCCTCTGAGCCCCAGCTCCCGACTTGGGTGACCCTGTTGTGCTGGCCGGTGTGYAAGTGAAACAGGCAGGCCCCACTGCAGGGAGCTTGTTATTACTGCTAAAATAAATAGCATTTTATTTTAACAAGAAAAAAAAAAACAGACTCTAAGAATTAGGTAAAGATCAAAGGGGTTTTGCTTGCTAGTCTGCTCTTGTGCAAAATTAGATTTAATTAAAGGAGGAAATGGTGCTCATGCATCCCTTACCTGCTTCCCATTTTCCCATAGATGGGCTGCAGAGAAGGGTCACTGATACCTTCCCAGGTGCCYTTTATGTTTTTAGGGAGCCCTGGACTTGTATTTTTGTTTCCTGATGCTTCTGAGTTTCTTGCTTTTACAGTGAGTTTTAGGATACTTGGCACTGTTACAAAACCTACCCTTGCAATTCAGTAGATGTGTAAGCATGGAATACAGTGTTTCCTTAAAATTCAGCAGCACAGGAATGTAATGGAAGCTTCCTCTTTCTCACGAGGGGAGAAAGCATTTTCAAATCCTTTGTGCATTGCAGTGTGCATTTTTGTGGGGCAAGGAAGGAGGATGAAACCTTGGTGTTCCCAGGCACTGGATGCACTGGYCCAAGAAAGGAGCTTTGCCTCAGAAAGAGGTAGATATGTCCTTAAAACAGTGGTTACCCCCTTCTTTTTCTTTCCTTTCTGTTTCGTTTTGTTGGAGCTGGCCTGGCAAGGAGATTGATGCCATGTGTGAAGGAAGAGCATGACCAAAAAGAGGAGAAGCTGGGGTGAAGGGTAATGTTGCTTGTCAGCAACCATGCTTGCAAAGCCATAAGAAGAAAGTGAAAAAGTCAGTGCA
Source organism: Eudromia elegans (assembly GCA_003342815.1). Classification (NCBI taxonomy): domain Eukaryota; kingdom Metazoa; phylum Chordata; class Aves; order Tinamiformes; family Tinamidae; genus Eudromia; species Eudromia elegans. The sequence goes on from PTEX01000013.1 coordinate 134,519, forward strand.
GAAATAGGAACGAGAGCAGGCTACAAGGATGAAAGGCTGAGCAGCCTGCTCCTCAATCTGGCATCCCCTGCTCCAGACCCGCCTGTGCTGGCACTGTATAACCCATCAGGGTAAGATACCGCTCTTTGGGTTGGAAATGATAGTTTGACTTTTAGTAAGGAGTCATCTTTGAAGGAAACCCCTCATGCCCATGGTGTGAGACAGCTAAGAGCTGCCACGCGTGGTCTGAAGGTGACCCGTCTCGCCTGACTGCGAGCCAGGCTTACGCTTAGCATTTCCTTGCGTTAAAGAGCTTGGCTTCGAAGCTGTAATGTCCTTTTAACGGGGGGGTCTGTGGATGAGTAATAGGTGACTGTATTCTCTCTGCTGTTCCCCGTTCTGTGTGAAAGCCTCCTAATTGCACCTTAGAGGAGGGCCATATTTCCTGGTAGTTTGGAAAGACCTTAAAGTGGTGAGCAAGTAAGAACAAAAGTCACTTCACTTAGTRCCTTAGCTGGCTCTAAATAATGAACCTCGACTCTCCTAGTTTTGGATGAGAAACAGCAATCTCTGAGGGTTGCAGAGAGKACTATTTACAGCTGCCTAAAACACAGCCTGTATTCTCTAAAGAAGTTGGGTCTTGTCTTCAGAGAAGCATTTTTTCCCCTTCTAGCAAGTGCATCCTCACATGGTTCCTTTAGGAATTGAGCTGTGCTTTTCCCTGTTTTCTTTTGGCATAATTAAAAGTAAGCTTCAGTTCTTTCCTGCTTAGCTATGAGGACATATCTTTTCCCCAGCTCTTCCAGGAGCAGAAGAGAAATCCCYTTCCAGTTCACCAGTTGCCTCTTATGCCAAAGGCATTTCAAACAGACATGTATGCTGATGCTCATCCTCTCTCTTGAAACTTGAAAAATAACCATAGTAATTCCATAATTTTGTGGGATGACTCAGAAAAATGCAGCTTAAGTATCATATTCCTATGGAAGTGTCTGGGTGGAGGGGAGGAAGATGCTTTCAAAAGACTTGATTTTATATATCTATATATATAGATATATAAATATCTATATATATATATATAAAAATATATATCTATAGATATATAAATATATATAGATATAGATATATAGAGATATATATAGAGATATATATAGATATATAAAATCATATATCCTTATATAAACATATAAAAAATATATATATTGTTTCCTCCAAGCTTTATTTCCGCCTTCTGTTTTCTTTTTCAACACCCTCTGCTTCCCTCAAATCTATTGAGAGTAGAACAGAAAAATAATCATGGTTTTGGAAATGCCTACCAGCATATTCTTYCCTTTTAGAAGGTTTGTATTCCAGAAGGGAATTCTTAAAAAGAACCCGAAATTTAATTTGTCATGCTTATACTGTTACAAAATTTTCATTAGAGATATCTTAAAATTTGTTCTTTTAGCGTAAGATGAGCTTGCATTTTTAGACACAAATGTACATCGAAAGTTCAGTGCACAAAGCCTCCCATTTTAATAACTTAAGCTCATGAAAAAAGTGTCCCAATAATTCAGACAATTAACCCTGATACCTTTACAACTCTCTGCTTTCCCCCCAGGAACACTGAATCTTTTTTTTTATAACTTTAACTGGGGAACTAGCTGCCTAGTAAAGGGTATGTACGTTCCCATTAGAACGGCTATTTCTTACATTAAAAATATAGTAAGCCATTAAACTCTTAAAATGTAATCATTAACATTTAGCACACTATGCCTGATGCGTTAAAAACATTATGTGCAGCTCATCTCTTGGACTCATTTAGGGAAATATCAAATGGCTTCAGGGTAGCTTTGTTTTATCTTTTAATTTTAAATGATATTGCTATGTTCTCACTAATTCGCACCTGTGAGTTCACATATATGTATATATTTATATGTGAAAAATAATATGATTCTACATAGTCTCTTTGTTAAATCCAACTTCCCTWGTTTTTCATGATGACTTTCAAGTAGTTTCAGTGATAGGGCTTGTGAAGCAGACTTGGTAGCATTAAAATATCCTCTGTTAAATTAATAACTGCTGTACAATATGACGTAGGGTCTGATTGCTGCTTGTTCCTTGTAGATGTCATGCGTTAAATCTTATTTTTTATGATCAATGTGATCAGAGTATGAAGAAGAATGGCTTCAAGGAATCTGAAGAAGAATTGCTTCAAGTAGGAATTCTCTTGCTCCTTGACCATGAGTTAGATAGATAGATACATACATACATCATCACATATATATATATATGTATATTTATGTTATATATGTTGTGGAAGAGTTTGCAGAACCATGCCARTTTAAAAGGATGCCAATTTAAAAGGATTTCCAAACTAGTTTCTAAATTGTGGGAAGGTTTGTGGAGGAAACGTCTGCCGTGTCTGTGACTCGTGCAGAGAACTTGAGGCTCTCTATTTGTCAAGAGCTGTGGGAATTAGACTAAATCTTCAAACAAATGGAAACTAAACTTTTCTTTTTCTAGAATTTTGGAGCAAGTGCTTTCTCTGTCACATCACTCTGACTGCTCTGTGGCCCAGTTGAAAACAAGGGGACAGTTGAACTGAAAACAGTAGAAATCTGGGGACAAAATGTCTTCTCTGTGGAAACTTCTAAGTCCCATTGAGGATGGTGGGATGAGGCTTGGACTAGGATCTATATTTCTTCATGTATTTGTTTCTGAGTTGAGCGGGATGAATTAAACTCCCAGTTGAATGCTTGCTCCTAGGAGGAGGTGGTAAATACCATATTCACTGTGATGAATCTAGCTGAACAGTAGTGTGGAGTATCTGAGGCTGAATCCTCACAGGAGGAAGAAGAGATGGAAGAAGACAAACTGTATTTGAAACAAATGTTTCAAAAAGCTAGGTGACAGGTTCCCAAAGGAGCGTGTCTGGCTCTGCTTTAAAAGAAGATGGGGTATAAGACCTTTATTTTCATCGTGGGCCCGAAAAGCACGGGATTGTCTCTGTCATACCACTCCGGTTACCTCGTTTCCAATATGTTATATTCAACTTTTCTTTCTTTTATCACTTGTCTCCTATCTGTATATTATCCCCTAATCCAGGGCAACAGAGCTGTTGCTCTTCCCGTGTGTATCTTCTTTCATTTTGAGTTTAGAACCAGCAGACCAATTCTTTTGTTAACATCTGCTTTTTGATAAACTCTGGGGATAAGTTTTGTTTCTGAATCAGACTAGCTCTGCTTCTCTGTTAGAAACCCGAGCAGATGCTCAAGGAAAGAGGAGAGAACAAGCCAAGGATGGAGGAACTTTGCCAGCGTGCATGTGGTCCCGAGCTTGCCACTTCGGGGCTGCCCAGAGTCCATTCAGCTTCCCACAGTTTTGGGGGACTCTCACAGGAATTTTGCTCTTGGAGTTTTTGAACCTTTTGTGCAATTATTTATCATTTTGTCCTCGGGTGATGCACTGCAGAGCATCACAGCTGGGCATGATAGAAGAAAGGACTTCTTCAAAGCTGCAGCAGAGTGAGAGCAGAGGGATCAACACGGTTTTTATGGCAAAATATTATACCAAAATATCCCTTCTCACTCGGTTTCTCCCCTAGAGAAGAGCTGTGCAGGTGCAGAGATGGTTGAGCGTTGAAAGCCCCGGATGAAGGATTGCCCCAGGCATGCTGGTCGGGCTGTCCAAGCCTCCATCTCCTGCCCGGCAGAGCCAACTTCCCGTTCGGGTTTGTGGAATTGGCTCAAGGCAGAGTGTTTTTCTTGCCTAGGCAGCTGTGCCAGGAGGTTGGATCCTTCTCTGTGCATCAGCTACCTTGAGACCAGCTATTATGTCCACTGGATTTGCGGCACTAAAATCCACTTGCAAATCTTGCTCTTTCTGCCCCAGTAGAAATCTACAGTGACAATGTGGCTTGAGAAGAGCAGAGCTCAGGCTCTGCTGCTTCCATTTGGGGCTTGAAAGGCATGGCCAAGATGCATGGTTTCTAGTGCCTGAACAGGAGCCCGTATATTTATAGTGGGTATCTACTCTATGTCAGCACTTTTTTGCATATCAGGCTCAGAGTCCTCTTTAATCTGACTCCCGATCTGCATTCTAAACTACCTGACTTGCCTGTAGCTGTTGGCTGAGACATTAATCCAATTGGATATGACAAACCATCGTGGAGCCAAGCACTATTCAGGCTGGCTTTATTACTCACTGCTTCAATTATTTTTGCTGATTTTGTATAATTTTAGTGTATTTCTTTTTCTAACTCTGCTAGACCTTGATTTGCATCAACTGTCCTGCTTGCTTTCTCTGGACCATAGTCCTGAGAGTCATGTCTGCAATGTTGTAATATCTATTATGCTATAAATTGTGTAAAAGTAGCCTGCAATCATAAATTAGGACATCTGAGGGGGAGCCCTCAAGTGTGAAACCACCCTTTGCTGTTGAGAAGCTGTTCTGCATGCAAAGCAAAACTTCCTTTTAGTTCTTCCTATGTCAAAACTGCTAGGTGTATAGAGGATTTGCCTGCTTCTAGGGCTCTCCTACACTCATAAACTGGATGCACGTCTTGTTAAGGAGCAATAACTCATTTCTTAGAGGTCTTTTGGCAAAGGATGAAGTGTCTACTTCATTTTGGTGGCGAAAGGTGTACCGGGGGAAGGACATTCAGCTGGGAATTACTCAGTCATTGCTTTATGCTCCAGTTGTTCAGAGCTGAGGTCAAACACGTCAACCAGTAGCATCAAGACTAGTTAGGATAAGCCTAGATGAGCCCATAAATTCTTCTGTTTCCTTGCTGGGAATGGAAACAACCACCTTCATAGAAGATGCCAGCCTGTCATGGAACAAGTGGTGGGGGGAATGAGTGACGCAATACACTTCACTCGGGTGAAAGAAACAGCAGTAGGTTTTATTGATACAGACAGTGTTCCACGAGAGTCTRTGGCAAGGTCACTTATTATTTACCTCATGGAGGTTCAAGATACTACAAGGAATTCTCAAGGACACCCTCACATTGAGTCACAAGGTTCAGACTGGACTCCSTTGCTCTCCARACTCCTTCAGRGAAGAGTCTAGGTGCAGCTGGATCTAATCCTCCTCCCAGACCTGGTCAACGGTTTATGACTAAGGAATTTTGTGCACAGTTACAAAGTAAAGWTTACAAGTTYAGAAAGAAAGCATGCTATAGTCACTTACCACAAGTCTGTTGTGGCAAGGATCTCTCAACCCCAAGGAGTATCCTTGAGAGGCKTCCCTGCTCAAGGGGAGATCCTGGMGTGCAGCCCATTGCCWTGCMAGGAGAGCTCAATGGGCTYTTGGACTGTCACCATATTTATGGGATAAGGTGACTAACATAGTCATTATTTCAATTCAGAAATTACTGTTGGCTRGTATGCACCGTTAGCCTTATCTGCCCRTCAGCATGCAGCCATCRGGACTGTTGTTGATGGTTAGTGCCTGAGTGGGGAAAGAAATTGTGGAGGGAACTACTGGAATCAGATAATCATAGAATCATAGAACACTTAAGGTAAGGACTATAATGTGGTAGTTAGCACCTGAATAAGACTATGTGTGAGAAGTCAGGTTTTGCTGGGGAAGGGGCATATCCACCACGCAACGTTGGGTCCCTTCTGATGCAGCACGAGAGAGGTTTCACTTTGATTCGATCCTCTTATAGTGGTCATGTTTGGAAAGGGTTGAACTACCAGCCGCCCCTTCTCCATAGTTATCCAGAGATAGCTCCTCTGCAGGCGTCACTTGGGCAGCCAAATTTCAAAGCCGTGGTGGAAAAACCTACGTTGACTCTATAGGAAAGCAAGTTCATGGTTTCCAGCACCAAAGACTTGGTGGAGCATTGAGTGAACCCAGGTGTCTCACTATTCCTCGCTCACTGGATAAATATTTGAGTTTTGAGTCAGGAGAAACTTATTCTTAAGGGGCAAAAAGATAGCAAGCCCTGAAAGGCCTTTGACAAAGTAAAATACGTCCTTTCCCAAGCTGGCTGATCATAAAGAACGCCGCCTTTTAACATGCCTGGGCGAGCTTTAAAAATGACTCCGTGGATTGTAGAATTCAGCACATTTTCTTCCCAATTATTTTTGAAGAGATCCTGACAAATGTTTTCTAAGGGAGGAATGGCAGACTGTCTATTTTATTTTAGTTTTATGGGACTTTTATTTTTATCCTGTCATGAGAAGCAAATGGCAGAGCTATGATTAGGATAAGCCATGTAAGAGGGCTCAATCTGCACAATTTATGGTRCAGCTTGCTTTAATCTGTCAAGGAATGGGTGTTATATTGCCTTTCAATAGAGGCTAGAGCTCTGGCTATATATGTTAATAAATTCTCTCCAGACAGTCTTAAAAGATACCAACAATTGCTAGGAGCACTCGGAGCAGAGGCTGTCTGCAGTTTTGAATCCKTGGAGGACTCTTTGGGATTTCTTTTGCAAAAAGCAGACAAATAAGCTAAAGTCCCTAACATCCACGTTCTCCAAATAGCCCTGGACAAAGCATTGCAGTTGTAGCTTACCTATTTTTTTAGTAGGTAGAGTTCAAAAGTGCTGCCRGTCTACAAAAATGATAGTGGTTGTTGTTGGTCTGCAGTTTCAGCAACGTTTTTTGTATTGCATAGATTTATTATTATTCCTTTGTGCTGTGAATCTAGATGTGACAGCAGGGTGACGTTTCCTGGCACCTGTTTGTGGTCACCTAGAACCAGTCCCCACTARTCTGAGGTTGAGATATTGCAAGCCACGGTTGTAATTTCTGTTTTATGGAGTGTTGCTTTGTAATCTGCTGTTATTTGAGATATGAGAGCCTGCTGAAGGGGACAGACAGGGTTTGGTCTCACCATCTGAAAAATTGTTTCACTGCTGAAATCAAAATTGCTTTCTTTTTTTCCTCCATATTTTGATACTCCTTTTCTACACCGAGAAAGTGTGTGGTTCTGAGGAAGTTGTCATTTGGGACAAGTTTTTGTGGCAGCACTGTTTAATTTGGATTTTGTGGCAGCATGATATAGCATTCGTAGTGGTGGAAACATGGTGCAGTGAGAAAAATGATTAGGTAAGTAAACAGTCAGATGTGGCCAAATGGAGATTTCATGAATAATCTGTTCTGGGAAGATTTTTATGCTCTGAATCCACCTTCCTCCCTGCCCCAAAGTTGTGCTAGGTTTTGCATAGTTATCCCAAACACAATGCTGATTTCTTTGTACATGTGCACTATGTGGGTAGTAAAGCTGATATTCTGCACCAGAATGCTGTATTTCCCTTTGACCTTATTAAGAACTTTATAGGATCTTTCAGCCATCCAGAGTTCTCGTGGTCTGGTTTCAACCTCTGYGCTTTCCGATGGATCGATTTTGATAACTTAATGGGTGAAAGTGATGGGAGAATTAGACCCAGTACTTGCCCTGGTGAGTTCCTTCTTTGTGTTTTACAGCAAGCTGGGAGAGCTGGAAACCAGATTCTCAAAATGTCATGGAAAGTAATTGCAGCTCCCTTAAAACAGGACTTTCTACCTAATTCTTCTAGACACTGGTAATACTGGGGTTTGCTGTGAGAGCYGCAGGAAAATAGTCACTAGTGCGAACCTTGAACACTAATCTCAGAGGAGAAGAAATGGCCCTCTGTGTTTAAKGTTAAGAAAATGAAACTAGTTTTTTCCCACTGGTTTGGAATTTGTTCTTCAAGAAAAGACAAAGCAATTGCTCTAAGCAGTGAAGGAGGAGAGGAAAAGCCTGGGATTATGACTGGGGTCCCTAGGGTCTAGCTGATGTCTTGAGGTGATTGCATTATAATTCAGTAGTGTTTCTGTAGGAGTGATATCCCTTTTAATTTGTTCATTAAAATTTACACAGCATTAAAGTTAAAATTCTTCTTTGTTCCCTTTCTTAAGAGGGAACAAAACTATATGTATGATAACCTGTTGAAGGAAGCTACAAGATGCTTGTGTGAAAAGGCTTCAGATCACTCTGTGTTTTGAAGGCCACCGCATTAATCATAGAGCATGCCTTGTTACTAAGGCTTTTTTTAACAATCCATGATGTATACAGATCAGCACAAAGAGAATGTTGACCACATTTGCAATYAAATAAGTCTAAGTGGTATTGCCACAGTCATTTAAGGGTATAAAGTGTGAGAGGGATCACGTGTTTTGTAGGATCTGTGGGGGTTTTTTTGGATAAAGGAGACAACCTGTGCGCTGAGACATTTACCCCAAAACAAGGTATGGCCTTTGTTGAGTTAATCCTTAGGTCAGCCGGCTTCAGGAACCTACCCCTCAATGAAAAATGGTTAATTTRAAATCTGTCACAGAGGAAAGAAACAAGTACGATGCAATCCGAAGGACAGGACCGCTCCAAAACCTGCGTCATCCAAGGCATCTCTCCCGCCAAACTGGCATCCTGACTAAAATTCCGCAATTTAATCTCAATTTATGGCTGAGATATTGCCTTTTTGGTGTTTGACCTATAAAGTTAGATGTCAAGCACTCAATTATTTTTTCACATCACAAAGTTCTCCCCAGAACTGATTGAATTCTTCTGCAATGAATTTTTGCTGAGACGCCCCAGACTCTCGCTGAGGCTGTTCCAGGTTACACAGCACTAATGCTGTTACCTGCTCCTTCTTGCAGCAATGCRCTGGGCTGTAAAAGAGGTTATCCTGCAATCCAGTGACCTTCCAAAGAGACTGTCCAGTATTAAAAGTAATCTCAGTATTTTATTTTAATGCTTCCAGGAAGCTTTTAAACTATAAGTTCTCTAACCATTTGATAGAGAACTTTATGCAGAATTTTTTTATGGCAGCCTATAGAAGCTGATAGGGTTTGCTTACTACCCACCATGAGGACTTGTGCTTCACTCTAAAGATGCTGGAGGCTTTAGAGTAATTTCTCTGCAACCCAGTGGGTGTCATTGCTGCTGAAGCCTGGTTTCTGAAAGAAAAGGAACTAAAGTGATCAAAAAGAGAAAAAATGAAACACCCCAAATTCATTTACCACCACGGCTTTAACTCCTCACATCTCTGCGCTAACGAGCAGTCAAAGCTTGCAGTCACCAGTCATTAAAATCTGCAGGCTGCTTCCCTTTTGTACGGAGCCCAAGGGACGCTTTGGCTCTTGTTGTTAGGGCACCCTGGCTGCAGCAGACATTATTCAATGCAAATGGGTGAAAAGACAAAGAAAGGCACACAAAAAAAGCGCTTTGAAATACATAATAGCTGCTTCAGCAGGGGAAGGAGTTTCAAAGTTGGGAAGAGAAGCAATGTRCTTGGCTCCCAGAGGTATTTGCCTGGATGGAGGCGTTTCCTCCAGAGCACTCGGCTTCTCCCTGCTGCTGCCTCTTTGCACTTCCCCAAGGAAAATTCATAATATCTTCAAATTAGAACTCCATACCTTGTGGCACTTTGAGCCAGACTGTGAAAAGCAATTAAAAATATAATATACAGAAGGAATATAAACTCTCTTGATTCAGATCTTAACTAAATCTCCAATTAGAAGTTTCAAAAACACTTTCCCCGAAGGTGAGTTATCCAATAATTGCCTTATTGCAGTCGTCAGTGACTTCTCCCCTCTTTGCAAAAAATCTTATCGGTAGCTTYTTTTTTTTCCTTATGTTTTTCAGAAACTTCTCTGAAGGTTTTTTATTTTTTGCCCTGACAATTATTTTTTCCCTATAGACGATCAACAAAAATTGCACCAACGCTAATTCTTTTCAGTCCCAAGGTTATCCTAATTCCCTTTAATTCCATGCAATAAATCGTGATGCTCTCCGTAAYAACTTTGATGGAAGGAGCAGAGTAGAGAGCAGAGTACCCGAGAACGCTGCCTTTGCCCAAAAGGATTCCTGAAGGTACCAAAAGAGCTTCCAATCCCAGACTTCCTCTGGAGCAACAACTGGAGCTTTCTTTTGGCCAACCGTGGCAGATGCCACATCTCATTTGGATCATCATTTAATTTGGACCAGACAAGTGTGATGGTTTCATGAATCCTCATGTTGTCACCATGTTACTCAACTGTGTGACTCTGTCTTGAAGGTAACCAAATGATATGGGTGGAAACCACACAGCTCATGAGGCTTTTCAAAACACTCTTTCACATATAACATGAAGAGTTCAGCAAACATGGTATSARTTGTGCCCCAGCTTTCATCATTTTKSAGCCAAGTTCATCCCATGGAGGAACCAGAAGTGTCATTTGGGATTTACGGCCCATGGGATGAGAATCCTGTTTGCTCTTGCAATAGTCTTAGCAACAATATTCCTGTTCTTGGAGATAATGCATATTAAAAAATGACTGGCCTGTCCTCAGATTTTCCTTGCCTGTAGGGAAATGTGCCCTTTCTCTTTCAAAATAAGACTTAGGATTTTATTTAATGGAGCATTCTGTGAGCACTGGAGATGTTCGGTAGAAACGTGCTTGTCCTGCTTGCTTGTTTTTTGTTACTTCTTAGGCAAGTTGTCTTGTGTATCTGCTGCAACAATCTTGTTTTGAAGTGCAATGTTTCCTCTAGGCTTGCTGAACCTCTTGTGGTGCCTACACTGTTTTTTGATCCTTCTGCAGCAGAATTAATGGGAGCTACCTAGGCTGGAATATTCATGATCTGAAGTTAGAATGATTTGCTAAAATCTGATTTTATTCCTGGTTGAGTCCAAAGGAACCCAGTGCACATTAARCATTTCAGAGCTGCTTTTTGGAGGTCAAAAACCCCAGGATCCTGTTTAACGGTCTTGCCTTGGGTCTGGCCCTGCTCAGCAGGGGAGGGGACGTTGGCGCCTGCTCGGGTGGCTGGGTGGCTCCTCGCAGGCCCCGCTCCTCTGCTCTGCAGCTCCTGTGTGCTGCCGAGTTTGGAGGAAAATCCTTGTCAGAGGGCAAAAACATGGTATTTTTCATCTGCAAGATTTTGTCCTGTTTTTACCCAAATGTCTTTCCTTCTTTTTCAGATCTAGACAAGTTTTTAAGACTGATTTTCTAGGGGTGCTGGAATCGCCGACGGAAAGACAGCACCAACCCTAATCATTGCTTTAGAGAAAGAAAAGAAAGCACAGGAATTTTTAGCAGTGTCACAGCAGTGTATTGCCAGTGACCTGGCAAAATTACAGGTGTAATGTGGTATGTATGATCAGAGATGAGTTAGGAAGCATTAATTACAGGCATCGAGGCAGTAAATTAGTTTACACACTTTGCTAGCTCTGCACAAAGAGCCATTGTGCTCCGTGTGTGTTGCCAAGATTGAAGTTTGAAACAGACTTGRTATTTCTTGGCAACGTGATTCACTTATCTGGGGAAAAAATGTGATGCTGGGGGTGAATATGAAGTATTTATTTYCTCCTGAGAGTACAGTGTCATTTTGTTCCATTTCTCCTGATAAGGTTTCCACTTCTTGYCTGTGAAGATGCAGGAGATGTGCAGATATGGCAGGGAAAAGGCCTTTGTGGTTATCCKTGGGCAGCCTCCCTGTGATCTGTACTCCCACGTACAGGACGGAGAGAGCCTAAATTCCCCTCCTCACTTCAATATCGTCATTCACTCCATCCAAATGACTTGATATTTTAATACCCCCTTTTCCACTAACTCAGTCTCACATCACGGACACATTTGAGGACTCCCCAGGTGGTTTTCCTCAGTGTTGSTTTCTTTAACTGGGAACGTGAATTTTCTTTTCTCCGTTCATACATTGGTTCCGTTCATGAAAAAGCAGAGAGACGTAATTCTTTCCTAAGTCGTAAGTCTAAAAAGGAATATTTATCTTGWCATTTATTGCCTAGCAATTGAGTCCAATAAAGATCAGAAATAGCGGTCTGTATTTTTCTAGAAAAGCTAGTTGTAAAATATAAAGAAGACTGAGTTTTATGCGCGCGTATTTGTTCTGGGGGTTTGTTCTAGGGAAATTCTGCCCAGATTTTTGTTTTTATCATTCTTTTGTCTTTTGGTCTTTGTCCTTTCATTCATTTTTTCATTTATCTGAGTGGAGGTTTTTTTTGTTTTTGTTGTTAATTTGAAGAGAGAAGAAGGAAGGACTAAAATGAAGGTGATCAACTTGATGAGGCTTGGGAGAGGAAAAATCAACTTTGGGGACTGAGTAGGTGAGTCCTGTGATGAAATGACTATCGTAAAATTAAATGCAAAAGTTCATTTGTAGGGTTTCATTATTAGTCAAAGAGAAATTTAAAGCCCAGACTGATCTTTAGGTTATTTAGCCAAACTTCATTTCATTTTGCTTGTCCTACAGAAACTTTTACTCCTCTAAATTACTTTTCTTAATATAAATTATTATTATAATATACCTTTTCCCCTTTTAATAAAAATAATAAATTACTATGTTTACTTCTCATCTCTGACCTCCCTTGGGAACAGGAATTTTCTGTAAAGGTCTTAAGGTAACACAATGTTGCCTTCTCCCTTGTCTTTTCCCACTCATTCTGTAGCTCAGTAGAGATCCTGTGGTCCGATTTGGGAATATCCCTGCTCAGACTTTGCACTTTCTCTTTTAGCACTGACTATTACAGACAAATTATCAYGCATTAATTTCAGCGTAATGTGCTATCACTGTAATGTGGTCCACGATATATTTTAAAATTCCTTCAACGGATGCATGAGCTCATTATCCATGGTGCTGTTCAGCGCAAGCATATGTGGCTTGGGTATTGCTCTATTAATCATGAGAACCCAAAAGGCTGTCTTGATTTAAGAACCCTGAACTATCAATTAAACTAATTTCTACCCGTCAGTCATAGCATTAATGATATGATTAACATGTGCAAGTTACATTCAAGTAACATTAAAGGTTCTGATTTAAACTTGAGAACTCTATATGCACCAAAATATTCCAGAAAGTATCTGCAGAAATCTTAGCCCTGGCCACGGTATGTGTGTATTGCATATGTTTAATAAAATAACTGAGGATGTTGATGTACTGTAAAGTGCAAAAGCATGGATGGAGTAGCATGTATTACCCGTGCTGTGTGTAATGCAGTGGTGTGTATATTATGGAATCCACCAAAGTTGGCTTTGGTTGACTTGATTTTCATGAATCCTTCTTTCTTAAATGTAATGATTTCAGTAATATAGGCATTTTTAATGTTTATGGTCAGTAAAAAAACTTTTCTGGGAAACAGGAGGATAGTAAAAATGGAGAAAGGGATCTTAAAGAATCTCCGGTGGGCTGATCAAAGGTGCAGGAGCAAATCACAGTGAAGACAAGTCCCCTGGAAGTCAGAGGTAAAACTACAGTACCCAGAGCCAAGGCTGTAAAACTGGTCTTTACGACAAAGCTATTTAAGTAGAAAAAAAACCCTTTGTTTCTGATTTAAAAAAAAAGGAAAAAAAAGGGTGCTGCATAGCCCAGTAGTTTGCCACTCTTCTTTTATGTGTAATGGGAATTTAGCTAATGCATTACTATACTGCATTTGGCACAGTGCAGAACGTGCATATACATGCAGAGATTTTGAGAGCTGCTGTGCTTCAGTTTTACTGATTCTAAACCTTGTTAGCCTCTGCTTGGGTTGCTTATGCTCAAAAATYGGGGGAAATATTTTTGAAAGGAATTCATTCGCCTCCGTTATGGTAGGAATTCTCAAACTAAAATCTACTGGGTGCCAGAGAAGGAAAGGAAATCATCCATTTAAATCACAGAAAGATTCCTAGTGCTGAAATATCGGTTTATTTAATTTTTTATTCAATCATATAGCTCTGGAYTTCTTTGTTTCTTAGAGGAGCTGATATATTGGCACATATGTGCCRCCGTTATTTATGGAAGTGACCTAAACCTACCTACTAATTAGAGGGCATGCGGTTGACCTAMGCTGCTTTTCGTTACATGGAACAGAAAGTGCTGATATTTCAAAATCTCTTATTTTGTTCAGGTTGAGCCATACCTCTTGCTATGTTGCCTTTTAAACGGTTATACTCCTTGTCTCCAGGCTAATAGAGAACAGGATGCTATCATATCTCTTGCTCGTGTTATTAGTCCCTGCTCAGAAGAACAGGGGGCTACATCCATTTTTTGTTTCAGCCCAAACAGTCTTGGGTTTGACCCAAAATCATGGGGCTCCAAAACTGCTCTTTTCCTGAATAAATGGGAGCAGCTTGTGCTGACTGTGCCTCCAGCTCCCTTTGGGCTGCACTGGAAGGTAGAYACCCGAGAGGTCTTCAGGTGGTTTTGTTGCAACACAATGGTAAATAATAAAGTTCTAAACTGAGACTGTATRAGCAGTATAACCTGTGATTGCCAAATGCAAACGTGTAAATAGAGCTCTAAACATGCATAAAAAAAGATTATGCTGCTGTTGATTCCAGATTATACAAGTAGCTGATATGATGATGAGCATCCAAGAGGAAAAAATCAGTTTTCATCCTATAAGRTAGTCTAAGTGACGTGATCCATGCAGATGTCTTTATGAATCGTTTTCTTCATGGCCCGATCAACAGACTCAAGCTGTGCAGAAACTGTGGGGAAAATAAGGTCCTAAATTTAAAAACACTTCTTTCCTCCCTGCAGTCCTGAAACCTGGAGGAAAATGGGTTTTAAACGCTGGAAATCCTGTGAGAGGAAGGCTTCGGAGGGAAGGTGGCAATGGCTCTCAGCAGCAGGGATCCTGGAGGGAAATGCTGCGGTGGTGACAAACCCTCCGAGTCCTTCAGGCTATCTCAGCAGCAAGCAGGCTCGGCTGCCCAAAAACCTTGGTCCTTTTGGTTCAGATTAGGAAGAGAAAAATAAAGTTATCGGAGATTTGTGCCCTCCAAGTGTTGTTTAAGAAAGAAAMTCAAGAGAAGGAATTACCAGTTCAGTCTTTGACAGTTCACATCATAGGAACACCTCCAGAGCTGTGCGGTAGCTAAGGAACAGTTCAGTATGGGTAAATGMCTGTTTCTGCCATGTAGGAAACCYTATTCCATGTTACTGGCCTATTTCTATCCCTATTTCATAGGGATTTTCTCCACCATACAGAACTACCATGGGCCTACAAGCAACACTTTTCCTCTGACTCTCCCTGTGCTGACTTACCACAATCATCAACATCTCTCTTATAGCTAACTTGGTGAGTCTCATCTGTTCATCATCTCCTCTGGCCTTCCCTTTGTGTCTGGCTTGAGGGAAAAAAAAAGAARRAAAAAAAAAAGCCTTTTTTAGCTTTCTCTCTTCTGTTGTATTTTTCACCCCCGGAGCTCTGAAACATCTTATGCTGTTTGGTCTTCACTGATCCTGGCTGGAGGCAGGGAGGAAGGGATGATGGTCACCAGGTCAGCCCGAGCTGTCTTTTGGCWCAATCACTGGTGGCTGCACCCAAGAAATGATGAGAGAAGTGGTGAGAATAGGGGGAATTTAAGGGTCTTGTAATTTARTGCCATAAAGGCTTTTGCTTTCACACATATATCCCTCTTCTAGGAAAACAAGATTTATTTTATTTATTATTTTGATATGAACCTGTTTAATTCAAAAGAGAACAAATTTCCTTCCTATATTGCAGATTTTTGTACCGATATACTTCTCCAGTCTAAAACTTTGTACTCTTTACAACCCCTATTTATAGTTTGCACCTGCATCAGTTAAGTCTTTCCTATGTGTGGCTAATATGAGTTTCCAGGCAATTAAAGCAAGCCTCCTGAAGAACTCGGTAACACTGTTAACTCTCAGATGGCAGAACACAAGCCTGCTAGGAGAAAACACCAGTCCAATAACCTCCACCTGAGCTGTAATGAGAAGTATTTTTGTGAATTATGTGGTGCTCTTAAAAGCAAATATGAAATGATGGCGGGTGGGGAGATTTTAGATGCAAACTACCAGCATAATAGTTTTGTCAGCACCGGCAACTGGTGCCTAGTTTCCAAAGATTTAGGTCCCATTAAGTCTCTAAAAAAGCCTAGCGCATCGCACTGCAGCTGTCAACAGGGTGTTTCCAGGCAGAATTTTAGAAGAGCTCGATGTTTGGTGAACTCAGCTCTTGCATTAATGTAGATACTTTGCCACCTAAATGGGACCTGAGATAATATATAACAATCCTTTTATTTGCCAGTCGTGATGGGATGGTTGCAGGGATCTTCATTCTGTGAGGAGCTGCCATTAAAGACAGGGCTCAGTGCAGTGATAAAATCATCCTTGCGAGGGGAATAATACTTCTCAGATAGTGTGGCCGGTTCTTTAGACTGTTAGGAAACTTCAGCTTGATGTAAGTTCATGATATTTGAATATGTGAAGCCTGAATTATTTTTATTTCACTATTTTTGCTAAAAAATCAAGTTTCAGCTGTTGCCTGAGCAGGTTGGGTCTACAGCTCCTTTAGGGAAGCTGTACTCTTGCTAAGGTCATTTTGGTATTAATCCAAGAATTAATCATATTTTTATTTGAGGGATTTGCAGATACAGATCCGTAGTCCCTCAAGTACTTGGCATATGCTTGGGAACATCTGTCAGATATTTCTCCTGTAGTCTAAAGCCTTTCATTTTTTTTTTTTTTCTTTTGCAAGACGTACTAAGTTTACTGTAAGAGATACTCAAAAAGTGGTGAGTGACTGGAGCTTGTGTTAAGCACCATGTTTATCCATATTAACATAACTGGATTTCTCTTCAAAGCAAGCATAGCTGCTTGAGTTCCTGCTTGTCCTCAGACCTGTAACTACAGCAATGTCTTTCTTGGAAGCTGGAAAAAATGTTTGGAATCATGGTAATCTCCTTCGAGGCAGCTGAAGGACTTGCCATACTTGGTGTCACTTCTGTCACTTCCTCTGGGGAGGAAGACCAGAACTTAGTTCTCTAGTTAGAAAGACCTCTGCTTTTTTGTTATTCTTCTCTCTAGAGCAATGTAATTACTAGCAACCCTATGTTAGAAGATTGTAATATAGTCTGATAACTTATGTTATAAAATTGCTTTATTGCTGACCATACAAATACTCCAGACATCTAGCTGCAGTGTACTGGAAGAATGTGGAAATTCTGGGGGGAATATTTGGACATGAGGCATGTATTTCAAAATGACCATGTTTTACAAAGAAGAGCATCTGGTGAAGCTGTCCTAAAATAGYTCTGCTGTGTGAAGGATAAACACAGCCCTGAAAAGAGTCTGGAATCCTAGTGCCAGCAGAAGTGGAGAAGGTCGGTTCCAGGTGCATCCTCCTCACATCCGTGTTCCCCAGGGTGCTCAGCATTGTGACCTTCAAGTCAAACATGTCCATGTTCCCCAGGATGCCCTGAATGATGACCTGCAAATCAAACGCTTCTGAAATGGGTAGACCAATTCAGCTTGGCACCACATGTAGTAACGAACAGAAAATCTCAGAAGTAGTAGGTGGAATAAGGGAAATAATGATGTTCTACAAAAAAAAAAAAAAAGTTGGTGGAACTTCAATTTATTAGCTTTTTGTTGCATAAATAATGCAGTGTGGGAGAGGCTAACCTTATTCACTGGCTTCAGTCAAGAATGTAAAAAAATCCTTTATATTAAAAATAATGAAAACATTCTGGCTTGAAAGCACAGGGGAAAAATGCAGAAGAAGAATTGTAACTTTGGATTCGCAGAGTCTCAACTGTTCTCATTTTCTTTTATTCCCCCTGTCTTGATGAACAAAAAAACCCCACTGGTGTCTTGGCAAGTCATGCTGAAATAGTCGGCTGCGGCGCTACTCTCCTGCCAATCGCCCAGGATCAAAAAAAGTAGCACAGCCACCCAGGAGAGGCAAAATATACATTGTGCTGCTYATCGCGGGTCAGTTTTTACAGCACGCCTACGATTGCAAATTCCGTAAAGAAGGTAAGCGAGATTTCTAAAAACGCTGCCTCCTCCATTAGTGCTGATAAGTTTGTGTTAATAAAACTCGGTTTTGTGGCGTTTTTCGTGTTTTAGACGTGATTTATGAGGAAATTATCCTCTGCCATTCTGAGTGTTTCCAGAGGGCACAGTAATGATGCCTGTCAGTTACTCTGCTGCTGGCGGTGGGAAATGCGTGTGCGTTTTCTGATGGTTTTTGGCGATGACAGCTGAATTGTGTCCTCCTTAGGACTAGATACTTAAATATAAACTAACGTTGGGTGGATAGAGAAGCACGTTTCTAATGAGCAGGCCCGCTTGATTTGTGCCAAACAAGCCTGGCCTTGAATTCATTTGCCCTGAATAAAATCGTCCTGTAACCCAGGACCTAAAGTCTTGTTCAAATTACAGCACCACATTTGCAAACTGTGGAACAGTTTGTTGCAGTGAAACATTTGCAAACATCTGCAAACTGTGTTTAATGATGTATTTAAGGAAAAATCCCAAGTCTCTTTTCATTTTCACTCAAAGTGAAATAACTAAAAGAAGGGCAAATAGAGAAAAAGTGGGTTAAATTAGGTTTTGATGTTCTGTCCTTGACAATGTCTTACAGACCTTCCTTTCTACCCTTTGGTCCCTAAGATGCGCAGGACTGAAGAAGAGTGAGGGCACCGTGACAAAACCTTGGCCTTGCTTCCAGCTGGCCAGCAGTCTCCTGCTATGCTTATTAAAATCATTGCATAAATTTATGTATTACAGCTCCGTGGGAGCCCAGCCTCGTCCTCCTTGCTGCTAAGTGGCTATAGACTGACAAAGAGATGGTCTGTCCTTCCCAGGTATATTTTGGTGAACACTTTCCAGCAGCTAAATTCACAAATGCCAGAAAAGATTATTGTACGTTTAATAAGTGCTAACGAATGCTGTGGAGGAGTAAAACAAACTGTGTGCTGAATTACCTCTGTATCCWTTCTGTATGGCTCCAGTTGCTCAAATGCTTTCCTGATGGAGTGACACTCGGTGGCAGTAGGTAGGGAGGGAGGTTTTTAGGGCTCTTTGGAGAGCTATTTGCATCCCTGTAGACTTCTCTTGCTTCCCATGGCCTGGGAAGCTCATTAGTCCGGACTCCTTTAAGCCCACAAGTTTAATCAGTTTATGCTGGGATAAGAATTGGTGCTAGTGATGGGGCTGTGGCATTTCAAAGGACTTTGGGTTTTACAGATGTGACTCACAGCAGCAGTTGAATCAACATTATAAAAATCTTAGAAAATGTGGCTGTAACGAGCTGTGAGAGGATGTTTCCACTGAAAACAGAGTAGAATCAATCCCAATATATTTATTTTTATATATATGTGTATATATATATATATTTGGCTTAGGCCTTAAAATTGATGGTGGAGTTTTCATGGGCTTCCATATCATCCTCACTCTCCAGAAGTTTTTCCCGTTTCCCAAACTGTGCATACCTTGCTGCATTTTAAGCCRCTGACCTCTCCCTTTTCCCTTTTTCCCCCCCCCATCATGTTTTAGGCCTTTGAAGTCTGTCATTTTATCACATTTCCCTTCAGACTCATGCTTTTGAGACCAAAGTATCCCAATTCCTTTGGCCCTTCTCAYAGGTCACAGCAGATGTCTATATCTCTAGCAGTGAAAAAAGGTAAGATTTTTCAAAAAATCTCTTTGGAGCTTGACTTTAATGGATTTACCATAGATTAAGGTTCTTAATTTAGTTGGGGCTTTTGACAGCTAAGGCCCTTCTTGGTTGTGAAACCCTTTGCTCCACCTGTGACACCACTCACAGYGCTCCATTGAGAGGAGTTTACAGAAGAAAAGTAAGAAATACAATTAACTGTTGAAAGTAAATGGGTAATTGCATCTCTAATGTGTTGGTTTTTGTTATATAGTACATATGTATATAGCATAGGATATTTTGTWAAAGTATTGTCTTTAAATAGCTTTGTGGCAAAGAAGGAAAAACAAGTATTTTCATGCCCATATCACTAGGAATTCATATGAAAACCTTCAAAAAATGAAACTGAGCACGCTTGTAGCATAAATCCACACTGTTTTTACATGCAACTAGCCATTGTGCACTATAGAGAAAAATTAATCCGTTAATATTGGCCTTATTGATCACAGACTAATGAACTCTGCTTATAATGTGTTTTAAGTGGTTGTAGAACCTTATAGCCCTTCTTCCCTTGGAATTTATTTGTCATTATTTCTACGTTATAATCCTGGGAGAAATTGCAGTACGTAGGCATCATTCTAAAACTGTGTTGTGAAAATAGACCTACAAGGCGGGTACACTTCCTTTTGCTCCAGTGGTAAATTGTGACTTTGGGACTTGAGCAGCAATGGGGTGCTTTAAGTGAATGGCCACAGGGATCACGGATAGTATGTGGATGTGTGTTGAGTGAATTACCAAAATGCTTCCTTACCAGATGTCGCCTGTACCTGCGTGCAGGAGGGAGTTCAAGGGCATGTTGCCAYCTCCGACATGCTAAACAGCATCCGGAAGAGGAGAATTTATTTATTTTGCTGTCTGAATGGGCCCTGTGTTTACAGATCTGTTCTTGCTGCTTATGGATAATATGAAATGGGTTCTCTGTTATAGCATGAAGAAATGCAGCATGAGCGTTATGAGTGGCAGCCTTCCCCATGGCTTTCCACTCATTCCTTAGAAATTGCCCTGTTTACATGCTTTTTAAGTCTTTGTCATAGGAGAGCAGAATAGGAAGCTTTGCTTTTGCAGAAATCCAGCACAAAGCCCATCTTCACTGTACAACTCAGCAGCATCGCTCCAAGAAGATGCTGGGCTGCAACAAGGGAAAAATAACAAGGGAAAAAAGCAGACCATGCGTCATTCATGAAGGTAACATCTACAAAAAGGAATAAATGACTATWCTTAATGTTATTTAATACCAGTCAGCAGTTTACAAAGTTAGAGGGTTCTTTCAAGTGAAGATTTGAAATGAAGATTTGAAGGAGGCATTGCATGCAGCAATGCTCTCTAGCCACAATTTTGCAATGTGCAGCAATTGCAAAGATGTCCCAATTGCCAAAAATATTCCCCAATTGCAAAAAAAAAATGCTGGCTATTTGCCAAAGGCAGCAAGTGAAAACTGAGCTCTGAGTCACTTCCTTCCACCATGTTCATATCTTGGAGAGGCCACAAGCAGCAGCTCTTAAATCTCGTCCCAGACATGCGGCGATAATCATGCTGGAATACATGAGCAAGCTCCAATAGCAGACACACTCCATCCACATCCAAGCTCACCCCTGTAGCTATAAATATCTTTTATAGGTATAAACATCGGTTATCCGGCGGCTCCTGTTCTATAGGAAGCTTGATTAGATGATAGTGAGTGATAAATAACAGTGTGTGCGTGGCTGATCATAGCACCGATTCATTTGCAGCAAGTCTGCAGTATTTCATGGGTATAACAAGCCAGGCTGCAGGAGAAACGAGACTTCATGAGAGCCGTTGGGCTGAAGTCCTTGGGTTGCCTTGGCCTCCTTGCACTGCTTGAAGAGGGTGGACTTGTGTGTTGCTGGAGAGAAAGGTGAGTCGCCCTCCCCTGCTGCTGCTGCTGCTGCTGCTCAGGGCACACTTAGCTGCTCTGCACAGCTAGAGCTGTGCCTACCACTGTCCCTCTGCAAAAAGGAAAAAAAAAAAAAAAGATGCAGAATGATGTTTGTTCAGTATTTTCCAAAGAGAAAAACACTGCTAATATGTTAATGGCTCTGAGGCTCAAATTATGAGGCTGCTATAAACAGAGAACACCCTCTAGACCAAAAAAGTGATTCCAGCCATGTAAATCCAAAAGCATGCTAGCTAGCTCAATATTTTTGAGCATCGTATTGTGTTTGGAGGAATTTTTAATTCTGCTGCAGATAGCTATTTTCGAGCTCTTGGGCAGGCAGGAGCCTCGAGAGGCCTGAGTTGCATTTATTACAACCTCTTTAAGGGACTTCTCTGATGCTAGGCTCTAGCACGRGAAGAGTAAATTAATCATGAATAGGCAGTGCAATTCCCTCTCCAGAGTCCTCTGGTCAAATTAATATAATCAATATAGCWCAAACTGTCAAGCGCTTTCTCATATTTATGCCACTTTTACAGCTTTTACCTCTATGACAAAATGGACCCACTAGAATGTGGCCACACTGTGTTATATGGTCACATCTACAGAACGTGAAAAAGATTTGCAAGAACCTCCAGCTTTACTGGCTTTGTATTTCCTATTTATAAAGTCTGCAGCTCTATATCGAATATCCATAAGAAATATAAAAGGCATGAGACGTGTATGAGCAACGTGTATAATATATAATACAGGGAGGAGTGTGTGTAAAGGTGGCAAGAAGCTCAGCCTTGCGTCTGGACAACCCAGCGAGCAAAGACTCGAATCTGCAAGGTGGGAATGACCGAAACCTTTGGCTATCAACTGCCAAGCATCCAAACCCTGCCTTGGTATCAAGGTGATGAAGACATGCACCTTTTCCTCCTTCCAGCCATGCATCGTCATCAACATGAAGGAGAAGAACAAGAAATGTTCTAGCTTTAATGGCAGCAAAAGTCGCTAAGTTTAGTCCAACGCCATTAAAAAGGTCTCCAAGATGCTGTGGCTGCAGGGACCCACCATGAGAGCTTCCAGAAGCCTGTCACGAGAAGTCTGTCGGCTGGACAGCAGTGAGTTGTGTGGGAAGTTTGCCAATCACACTGCTGGAAGATGATCCAAACGATTCCATGCAGGGGAGAGTTACCGTGGTGCTGACCCACCTCCTTTGAGCAGCTCAAGCAATTTATGTTGTTCAGACTAATGGCTAAGTGCTGTAATCTGCTTAAACCAGAGAACAGATTGAAATCCTCAGCAACGATACAATTAATACTCTTCCCAAAGCATTACCATATTTGATGGAGTTAGTTTCCCATGATTTAGGCAAAAGAAAAGGGCTTTTGACATTAGATTCTCAAAGCCTTAAGATGCAGAGCAGAGGCTGACATGTGAAAAGCAATTAGAGGGTGATTCATTAATCTTGTACAGAGCAGTGGACGGCTCGCGGCTGGGTAGGATTAAAAATAGAGGGAAGAAATTAGCATGCTTTTTGTGCTGCCGTGGCATGCGGTGCCAGCTACTAGCCTGCTTTTCTCGGCTATTTTAATATTCATGTTTAATAAACGGGGAGCCGTTCAGATCCTGCAGTAGCAGAGGTGGTKTCTCTTTCAGTCTGGACAGATTTTCATATTACAGAGTGCTTTCTTGCTCACTGTCATGGGGTTTACATTTTTATTTTTTAAACCTAATCGGCTTTGTGTATTGTCAAGGGATAACACAGGTTATGCAGGAAAAAGAAAGTGTCTTCCGAAACTCGGATTAACTCTTGCATTGTGGTTTGCCCTCGCTTCCAGTTTTCCGATGGCATGAGTCTCTTTATAGGGCTGAATAGCATCGCACCGTCTCKGTCTTGCTGAGCCCAACTCGCTCAGAAGGGAGCACCATTTAGCTAMGTAGACCTTCCCATGCATACGGGCAGGAGCTGATGAGCTGCACAAAAACCATCAGATGGGTGGAGCAGATTTTCAYGTTGAGGTTCTTCAGACCTGCAAGAACGTCCYTGAAGCAACCAGAAGKTAGTTCCTTTAGTTGTTACTGTCCRAAGYATTTCCCCCTTGAAATAACTCCTCTTGCCTACGCCATGTGCAAGTAGGGTTGTGCAAAGCGGCTCTAGCGCGCTTCCCACCTGACAAATGCCCATTAATCTTGTAATGAATTTCTCAAATGGTAAAAGAAAATGACCTCGGGTCCCTGTGACCACTCATTTATTTTGTATGCTAATGAGATCGAAGGGACAATTCTTGCAGCCTTTAGAAAACTAAAGTAATGGACTAGAATTGTTGTCTTAAACTGCATGGAAACTACATTTTAAAAAAAATCATTTTGGCTGGGGTGAAGATGAAATCAAAGCAAAACAAAAACAAATGGAAACMAAGTGCAGACTAAAGCCCATCCTTCGGCACACGTTCATAAGAGGASGGATGTTTTTGTTCTGTGTTTATACACTCTGTCCCACTGGCTGAGGAAAACAGCTCAAAACAACAACCGCAAACATAGCGGAGCTGATACCCTTCAGTGCACTGATAAGATGGTTAAAAACAAACCCAAAAGCGAAGAGGATTCRGAAATACCGAGGCCATCTGCGGGTTAATCGGATTAGCGGCCGGAGCGATGGGATTAGCGGCTGCGCCTTGCGCGGCGCCGCTGCCTCCGTCGGCGCGGATCGCATCCTGGAAGGCCCGCGGAGCTCTTCCCAGCGCCGCTCCCGAGCCAAGCTCCGCTGTAATTGCAGTCCCTGGGAATTCTCACGGAAGGACGGAGCCAATGGGAACAAAGGAATTACAAACCCAATGTAAGCTATTAAACAAAAAATAGCGGCTTATTACATAGTTGGCTTCTTTGTGTTGGCATGGGTGGCAGGCAGATAAAAGCTTTTACTTGCTTGGCTGTAGCCGGCTCTCACTCTCATTCTGAACACATGCAGTTCTTTTGTGGTTAGAAGTTGCTGCTCCGAAATATATCCCTGCGAGCTGCATGTTGCCACCACAGTAACAACGACTGGCAAATGTGGGGCCCAGAAAATGTGTGAAGCTACTGTCAGGATTCAGATGAGAGGTGGGATTTGATGGCGAGTGTTAGACATCATGTAACTCTGGCTGTGCTGGGACTTCTGCAGACCAAACTCTGGGTTGGCATGAGCCATGAGAGCTTGGTTAGATGCTGACCACCCGTGATAGACAGTTTTGCATAAGAGCTCTTGCACCAGCCTAAAAGCCATTTACTGTTTCCTCTGCTKTCTATATGACTGAATCTGATGTCTGTCAGTTGGCAGGTGACTGACTTTCTCCCTCTTGTCATATTCGGGGTTGTCCACTCTATACTGAATCAAGAATATTGAACCTATCTTCTGTGGCAGTACACACACACACACACACAATATTACATAGAAATTATAGAATATTACATAGAAATTATATATTGATGATGTATGAGATTTTTTTTCATCACAGTAGTAAACTGATTAATTTGATTATTCATTATTTTTCTAGGACTTCGAATTACCAAGGCATGATATATGCCTTAGTTTAGTTTAGAAAGGGTCTTCAATTAGAAACTTATATGGTTGATTTTTTTCTTTTCTAAATGGGATCCTCTAAACTTGAGGAGTTATTGGAATAAATAAAAGTAGAATTGCGAATGTTTTTTTGAAAAACGTTCACATCTTTGGTGGACCTATGGCAAACATAACTGATTGGCCAATGTAGAAGCTCCTCAGGATGAAAAAAAAGTCTGTATTTGTCAGAATGATGAGAGGAAAGGTATTTTTTCTAGTATTAGGCATCTTCAAGCCATAGGATTTGTTCCRCCAAGTCCAGTCTTCCCTTGAACGGGTTATTCATTTTCCTGCATTTTCTTTTCTCAAGCAGGCTTGTGCCGTAGTGGAGGAGGGACGTGGATTGGTGTTGGGTCTCGGRTGGCTGGTTTGCTGCCTTCGCTCTRATCTCTCCATCTCTGAGGAGAGAAGTTTCTGCCTCCTCTCAGCGATATGCTCTGACGTCTCTCCCGGAGAGGAGGTGAATTGAGCAGCAGCCTTAGCTCTTGGTCTGCCCACCTTTCTGGGCATCTCCTGCACAGGATGAAACCCCGAACAGAATCACCAGCTCCATAAAATCCAAGCTGTCTTCCTTTTCTTCTGAGCTGTGTAGAGTGAACACGTTGCTAAGTGTTACTCTTTCGTAAGATGCCTTTCAGAAAGCATTTAATGAAGTAAAAAGTTGAAAACTGACGGAGTAGTGGTTGAATGTTGCCTTTTTTTTTCTGGTTTAAAATACGCATTCATTTTCTTTTTTACCTCTAGCTTGTGCCCATACATCATTTTGTCTTAGTGCTCTAGGATGGGAATAAATGCTTGTAACCCTGAAAAGTGTTCTCATTATTTTTGCCTTGCTATTGCACAATTTGAGATACAGTGTATCCAAGGTACTATATATAAAAAAACAAATTAAAATTGAATTGCAGCAGAGCTCCTAAAAGAATTCATTGCACTTTGCAGAGTTTACTCCTAAGTATGCTGTGTGGCTTGAATGGACAATTAAATGCAAGGAATTAGTATTAATGTGCTGGCTTGGAAWAATTGTTGAATATGTATTTATGTACGCCTCATTCAGTATGTTAATTGCCAATAATACTAGTGATTTGCACTTGTCCAGAATGCCTCAGCAAGGCAGAAATCATTTTGCTGAGAAAATTCACTTTCCCTGCATGCTTGAGTGGAATAATAGTTTCTTCTAGGTACGCTGTTCAGGAATGGATAGGTTGGCTAGGCCATATCTTCCGACGCGAGTACTATTTTTGTGGCAGTAGCTGTAGGTTTTCATATCTCTTACGGAGGAACTGAATAGATGAAAAAGGAGCACGCCTGAAATGATGCTCTTCTCAGAGGGCAGTTTTGCAACTGTACACCCTCTCAAATGACTGGTACGAATCACTGGGTGCATTCAGAAAATTCAAAAGATTTTTCCATGTCTTACTCCATTGATCCCAATGCTGAAAAAAGTTGAAGTTTTACACTGCTACTGACATATCCCCCCAAACCTACTTGTACAGTTGCTTTTACTTTATGAGAAGTGGTATATTCTATTTTAATGATTTTCYTCACCGTACTTTCTCCTCTCGTCTTTAGGAAATGGCTAATGACCTGATGCTGTGAAGTGCTAATGAGCCTTCCATCCACAGCAACTGCTAGATCTGAGATGGCCTTGCAGGAAGAGCTGAAGAATATATATTCCCCCTCAAAGAATTCCCCTTAATGTAAGACTACAGATTTCCAGTTCTCCTGTGACTTAAGTAGGTGAGAATTTAAGCTTTAGAAGWTATAAAGGATGGACAGATGAAATATCTGATAGTTTTGTGATCAGTAGGGAACTAAAGCCTGGTATCTCTGACAGAGTCCAGGTGAAATATCACATATGCTCTCAACTGAAGAAGCTGGAGAAAAAATATAAAATGGAAAGAGAGAAGTACTGACTCATTCCTCATTTGCTTTCCAGGCTTACCCAGGCCCATCTCGGCATCTACTTCTGGACAAATAGTGAACATGAGAAATTTTCAACAACAGGATAGTGGTTTRGAGATTTAAACTGTAATTAAGATTTGATGTCAAGATCTTTGTCATGTTCATTTTTAGCTCTTGYTGCCTGTGTGGAATACAAGAGAAAGAGAAAAGATTCCCCATTTTCCCTTGTCTTATGTGAGTGTTTCTGTCTCGGTAGTAAGAGCTTGAGGACTAACTACCTTTAGATAACCATTTATTTTAAGGAGCTTAATGCTGTCATGCCTGCTGCTGTGTTCTAGATGCACCCTTTGAGGTTTCTCAGCCTTTCATTTAGCTTCTTTTTACCTTTTAGCATGAATTTGAGCTTTCCCAACTGAAAATATTGCTATTATTTAACCACAGGTGGAATCTAGCTGGACAAATGGGTTCAGAATCTGCCATGCTTCAACACTGCACCTTGGCACTGTATAGTCGCTGTCACGTTCGAGTACCAAGCACTGGGCATTGGCAGGGAAAGCTTCTCAGTACATCCTCAAATGGTGTCTGGTGAAGCATGTTTGCAGGTAAATAAGATGGATCCAAAGACGTGGTACATTGATCTAGAAAAAAACTTGCTACATGTATTTATAACTTTGGTATGGATTTGAGTATGGAAAGCAAAATGCACTGACTTTTCTTTCAGTTTTGTATATATAAAAAGTGATCTCTGCTTTCCTTCTGTTTCAACTCGATGTTTTAAACTTCTGGAGGAGAAAAAAAAAAGGGAAAAAAATTATGTCTCTTCTGTAATCGGAAACAATTTTGAAGACTACTGACATTTATGACCTTCAGAAGAAGTAGTCTAGTAAGACCTATATCCATCAGAGTGGACTCTGAGGAGTGTAATGAGGGAGAAAAACATATGGGTTTTATTACTGGAATAATTATTCACATGGGATAGTCTTCACAAGGGGATTTACTGGATACAGACCTTTTATTAAAAGAAAATTGATATTTGATCTATTCCAAGGAATTGAGTACTGCAAAGCAGCAGCAATTCCCCCACCCCTGAACTCAAATATTTGCTGTAAAGAAACATTTCTGTCAGTTGAAAACTTGGTCCTTGAGCAGTACTCTAAATTCTGGCATTTTGATCAAGTCTTGATCAAAGTCTTGAATCTCCTAGGTGGGAAGGGTGACAAGAAACCCATTTTGATTTTTGAGATGGCAGAATGGGAGTTAATGTCTAGCTGTGTAGATTAAAACATTAGTTTTAATCATTAGAGTAAACATTTAGTAGTATTCTTAATTTAGCATTCAACAATTGTCCCTAAGAATATCAGGAATTTTTCATAAAGATCCAAACGTTCATCTTAATATTGCTAGTGACTGAATATCGATGCATTCACCAGAAAAACCTCAGTCCTCAGAGAATACCTGCACCAGTCTAGATGTGCTGAAATAGTCATTTTTAAAGTAAGTAGTTGCCATGCCAGGACTGCTATTGAGTCATGTAGAGCTGCTAGATGAAAAAAAAAACCCTATTTGTATATCTACAATATATCTATATTTTTATATATCTATAAGGAAAAAAAATCTATTTTTTTTCCTACTAAAGGGGGCAGAATGAGGTCGCTTTGCATATTTTGACAAGGATGTATATGCATCTGAGTATGTGACTTTCAGCTGATATTAATATRCACAATTGATATATACTATGGTATTGCTATTATTATCATTATTAAATGGATAAGTATGGTAATTTCAGTCATTTTAATATTAGTAATTCATATTAGTAATTCATTGAATAGTGGGAACTAACATGATCTGTCAAAGAATAACAATGTATCATATCTCATATTTAAAAATAAATTTTAAAAAATCCTCATGTTTAAATATCAAAACCAACTAACTCACTAAGTCTACTTGAGATATGTATTCTGTCATATAGGGGTTTATAGTAAGGGTCTAAAGCTGAGAAGGGCTGTGTCCCTGCTCCCGTAGTAATCCCCATGGCTTTGTGTGGCCTCCTGGAAGTCCATCAGGTAGTGACTCTTTGATTTGAGAAGGTAACAAGTCTCCTGTTTGGAACTCAGGACATTAGGCAGTTTTTTGAAATCAAGTTTGGAAGCGATCGAGGTTGTCATTTTTGGGGATATCCCTCGTAGTTCTCATTTCCAGCTGGGATTTCAAATCAGATACAATGCTGAGCTGCCTGAGAAACAGTGCATCTGTGTATGTAAGAAGCCAGGCAGAGGGGGCAGGAGACCTGTGTGGATGAGCAAGGACCTTGTGGCAAGACTCAAGGAGAAGGCAGCTGCATACAGAATGTGGAAAAGAGGACAGGCCCCTCAGGAGAAATACAGGAACGTTGTTCGGGATTGCAGAGGTGCAACAAGGAAAGCTAAGGGATATTTGGAGTACAATCTGGTGTGGGATGTCAAAAATACCAAGAAAAACTTCTTCAAATATATTAACAACAAAAGGAAGGTCAGGGAAAACGTGGGTCTGCTGGTGAACGGGGAGAGTGCCCTGGTTACAGAAACACAGAAAAAGCAGAGTTGCTGAATGGCTTCTTTGCTTCAGTGTTTACCAAGGGCAGCCCTCTAGAATCCCACGCCCTAGGGAAAAGAGAAGAGAACTGGAGAGAGGAAGACTTGCCCTCGGCAGAGGAAGGTTGGGTCAGAGAGCACCTGAGGAAACTCGACACCCACAAATCCATGGGATGCACCCCAGAGTGCTGCGTGAGCTGGCGGATGTTGTAGCTAAACTGCTCTCCATCATCTTGGAAAAGTCCTGGAGGACGAGGGAGGTGCCAGAGGACTGGAAGAAAGCCAATGTCACCCTAGTCTTCAGAAAAGGCAAGGAGGAGCCAGGCAACTACATGCCAGTAGGCCTCACCTCCATCCCTGGAAAAGGGATGGAACAGCTCATCCTGGCTGCTGTCACCAGGCACGTGGAGGAGAAGGTGGTGGTCAGGAGTAGCCAGCATGGATTCACCAAGGAGAAATCGTGCTTAATAACCTGATAGCCTTCTATGATGGAGTGACTGGCTGGATAGATGAGGGCAGAGCGGTGGATGTCATCTATCTGGACTTCAGCACCAGGTACACCGTCTCTCACAGCTTCCTCCCGGGCAAACTCTGGAAGTGTGGGATAGATGAGTGGATGTTAAGGTGGATTAGGAATTGACTGGATGATAGAGCTCAGAGGGTGGTGATCAGTGGTGCAGAGTCCAGCTGGAGGCCTGTGGTTAGTGGTGTCCCCCAGGGGTCAGTCCTCGGTCTGGTCCTGTTCAGCTTCTTCATTAACGACCTGGATGAAGGGATGGAGTGCTCCCTCAGCAAGTTTGCTGATCATACGAAACTGGGAGGAATAGCTGACAGCCCTGAGGGCTGCGCTGCCATCCAGAGGGACCTGGGCAGACTGGACAGCTGGGCGGTGAGTAACCTCATGAAGTTCAACAAGGGCAAGTGTAGGGTCCTGCACCTAGGCAGGAATAACCCAACACCCGTACAGGTTGGGGACCGACCTCCTGGAGAGCAGCCCTGCAGAAAGGTACCTGGGCGTCATGGTGGACGACTAGTTGACCATGAGGCAGCAGTGTGGCCAAGAAGACCAATGGGATCTTGGTGTGTATTAAGAAGAGCATTTCCAGCAGGTCGAGGGAGGTGATTCTGCCCCTCTACTCAGCCCTGGTGAGGCCGCACCTCGAGTCTTGTGTGCAGTTCTGGGCTCCCCAGTGCAG
>PTEX01000013.1:165201-199061 GCA_003342815.1 Eudromia elegans
ATACAGAATGTGGAAAAGAGGACAGGCCCCTCAGGAGAAATACAGGAACATTGTTAGGGATTGCAGAGGTGCAACAAGGAAAGCTAAGGGATGTTTGGAGTACAATCTGGTGGGGGATGTCAAAAATACCAAGAAAAACTTCTTCAAATATATTAACAACAAAAGGAAGGTCAGGGAAAACGTGGGTCAGGCTGCCCAGAGAGGTGGTGGAGTCTCCTTCTCTGGAGATCTTCGAAACCAGCCTGGACACCACCCTGTGCCACATGCTCTAGGAGACACTGCGTGTGCCGGGGGGTTGGACTGGATGACCTCTAGAGGTCCCTTCCAACCTTAAACATTCTATGATTCCAGGATTCTATGAAATGTGATGAAAAGTGGTTTAGATAACATTATCATAATAACATTATAAAAAGTATGCCTAACTTTGGAAGATTTTTGTGCACCTCAAAACCTACTCCGTAGATAGAAAAGATACAGAGATAGGGGCTATCAGAGAAAGTTGTYTTCTTTATATGTCCATCAGTGTGTGGACAGCTCGGATGCTTACGAACCAGCTTCTGAACCTCCTCATTTTACCACAGAGCAGCAATTTAAAGTCAACCATTTCCTTTGCCAACCTCTAACCTTTCTGCTTGTCAGTCAGATTTTTCAAACTGAGAGTGAGCGCAGGAAATTGCCATGTGAAGCAAGATTGAAAAGTTCAAGACTCCTTGCTTGGTAAAGAAAGAGTGACAGAAGTGACAAATGAAAGGGAACACAACACRAATGGATGTGGGAGGGAAGGCAGAGGGACACAAGTAAAAATTTTACCCTTTCTGGCAATAGAATAAACAAAGATCGGGTAATGACAAGGGCAAGCAGCCATCACGGAGAGGAAAGGAAGTGATGCAGGAAGCAGTGAAGCTTGCTGGGCCTAGAYATTTTGGAGGGCCCAAGAGATTCAGGAGAGAAAGCAGGAAATGTATATTTGAAAATGTTATTGCTGAGTTCACAGAATCATAGGATAGTTGAGGCTGGGAGATGACACTGGAGAATGTCTGCTCCAAGACCCTGCTCAAAGCAGGGATGATGCATGGTCATGATTCGTCACGATGCGAGAGCATCATGATTCAAGAAGAATGATGATCTAACTCCAGCCTGTTTGGTGTTTGGAGGGTTGTTCCCTGTGCCATTTCGCTTTGGATTTACCCCAAGGCACCAGGTAAATATTCACTGGGAAACAGAGACTGTGAATTGAAAATCTAATTTGTGAATGGTGGCCAAGTGCTATGATAACAGAGGGATTTTGGGTATCTGCAAGGAGATAGAATAAAACARGAAAATGTATGAGGCCCTTTGAATTTTTCACCCTTTCTTTATCTTTCATACAGACTTTTCTCTTGGGCTTAATGTTTGTAGCTTGGCTCTGGGTGACAAGGAGACTTTTTTGGCCTTCTCTCCCTATTTAAACATCTTCATGATGGGAAAAGATGTCTTTATGACAATACTTTTGCTTTACTGCACACTGAATGTTATATTTTGATGCTGCTGCAATAAAATTAAAGGATATGATGAAGTTAAGTGTAGAATATGCTACCAAAGTATCATTTTTTTTAAAAAAAAAAGCTCATAAAACACTATCTTGATAGACAATTTACTGGAAACTTGGGGAATAGGAGAAGCAGAGAAAAACGTTTGGTTTTTGCKTATATGATTTGATTTGTCAAAGCTTGGTTAGATTAGTATCACTCCCAAACTGGTCTCATGGGTTTTAGAGTRTTATTTTTCCTACGGAGAGTGTCTCTCAAAACAAACAGAAATCTTGAAAATTATAGAGTTCAGTTCAGACGAGATGAATAATGAAAATCTCAAATTTTAAATTGCTRCTGAACTGTGAAGTTCCCACTATGTGACAATGACAAATTCACAGATTTTATACATCTAAATTCTGTTTAAGGTCTTTGCCACAAAAAATAAAAAAGCTTTAGAAATTCTGAATATCTAACATCWGGAAATCATATCCCCTATAAAATTTACATTTTCAAAATGATCTCCATGTCAGTAAACCAACATTTTAATGAACTTAATTCTTAATACATTATCTGTATCCATTSAAGTAGCTGGAATTTAGGTAATAGGATCTAAATGTAGTGGTGGTGGGAAATATGTTGAATCCTGTGGATTTTTGTATTTTCATAGCTATTGTTTTCCTAACTTTGCACCATTTTATAACTTGGTATCTAGACCAGCTGGAGAGAAAGAAATATATAGAAGAAAATGCAGGTGTTGAGCTGGGAGGAAGGGGGAAAGTGTTTTTACATCTGAGACTATATGGTTTAAAGTTTTAGGTGGTGAGTAATCTTGTTTACCAAGCTGATGTCAAAGGTGCTGTAGGAACTAAGATTTCTTGCCTGTATTTGAAATACTTCAGATTGACAAATTGTAAAAAATCAGCTTGGTGAATTGTGATTAGATGCATTGACCCATGCATGTGGATGCATTGGTTGCTTCCTTATTCAGCCTSTGTTTATTGGCCAATGTCATTAAAATTCTTGGAGGTTTAACTTACTTGTTTCACAGCCTGGTTTTAAAGAAAAACAGAACTAGGAGAATAAGGGATTAATATTCACCAAATGTGCTAAGCATTAAGGTTCTCGATATTCCTTTAGTCTGATATTTAGAGAACRATTTTATTGAAGACTTGAACCATAAAAATCAGGTCTGTTTTCTCAGTATGACACAGGGACAGAGGCAAAATGTTTTGAGTTTACAGAGGATATTTTGGATGTTGACCCCATGTTTATTGATCCCCTCTGCATTTCTCCCTCATTTGCACTTCTATAATTCTATGAGATATTCTGGGAACACTTCTSTTTAATGCTAGGCTGAAAGCAGACGTTGCATGGCCTGCTCAACTCACATGTCTGTCTAAATAATTAAAAGGATTGTCCATTAAATACTTGCAGCATCTTGATACATTTCCCAGTCATGAGAGTCAATCATTTAGGAGGTCAGCTCAACCTTTCCTGCATTTACTTTTCTATAAATTAACGTCTGGGCATGAAAAAGGTACTGCTGTCAAAGTTAAGATTCTTTAATGTGCTAGTAAAGATAGAAGGAATTGCCTGCCAATATAAAAAGAAAKTTCCAGGAAAATAGACTTTCACGTCTCTACCCCAGAGCAGGATCACTTTATATTCACTGGCATTGATTTATGAGAAAAATGTGGGGTGGTGGGATCTGTCTATCTGCAGTGGTTGTGAGCTTTCTTCTAGCTGCAACAAAACGAGGTTGAGACTTGGAGATCTAAAACTGTTTTTACGATTGGTTTAATTCTAATTTTAATTTAGCTAGTGCCCCATTTTCCTACTCTGTATGCGGAGTGGAAGCAGGGGTGTCCCTTATCGTTAGCAGACTTTKTTCCCCGTCATGCTGCCGTACAGCATTGCAATAGTGACCAACACATGTGGACTTACCCTGTAATTACTGTGAGATGCTTGCCAAAATGTTGCATTATTGTTAGTTTGGGAAAATATGGGTCTCCTGGGAGCTACTGTAAATAAAAGGGTCAGCTGTTGGTCTTCTAAGCCCTTTTGCTGTGATTGCTTTTTATTTATTTTWTTTATTTATTTATTTTGCTTTGAAATACTCCTGGTGAACTCTTTTTTTAGGCTTGGGTATCTCAAACACGTTTCTCCTGCTTTCAGAAGTTCTGGGCTCATCTCTATTTAATGGCTTTTGTACCCTGTGAAATAAACACATTGAGGTAAGAAAAAGGTCATTGATTTTTCCTSCCAAACAGTAAAGGAATGCACAGGGCCTTAATGACTACTTATGTRTGTATTAGAAATATGCTGACTCACACCTTCCTTATAAACAAGCTCTATGGGGACCACTTTAACGAGAAACTGAGGGAAGGTCTTGGTGCAGGTACACGTTGTCTGGTATATCTTTTTTTATATGAAACTGTTTTCAGATATGTAGTCAGAAAACTACTGAAGAACAAACACCCTCTCAGATGTTGCCGTGTTCCTTTCTGTCTGCCGCGACTCATCAAGCTGGAAATTAGGAATGCTCCTTCTCCTGGAGGTAAAAAACAAACAAACAACAACAACAAAAAAMCACATGCTTTTCCCTTAATCTCTTTGAAGTGATTCTTCAACGTTTTAAGACGCTATTTGTTGTTGCTGTAATTTTATGGTTTAGTATCGGCATGCATTTAAATAGCCTAATTCAGCTGCACCATTTCCCTCTCTGCATTTTCCACTTATATCTGGCATCCTGAGGAGTTCCCTGCAGTGGGGAAAACCTCCCTCCACCCAGGTATGGGAAGAGGGACACCAGCAGAGTGCTCTTTTCAATAGCAATATGCAACTGAGAGCCATAAACAGCCTCTGGATCTCCCACCAAGCCCCACGGTGGTCACCTTCCTCTCTCCAACTTGACTGCATGKAAAATCATAGCAACCTCCAGCAGATGTTGCGCTAATAGATATTTAAGGAAGCAGCATGAAGAAAGCAAATGAACCTTGTGGAGAGAATAGCTTACCTTCTGCAGCGTGCCACCTGTTGCCCCTTAATTTGCAGTGTCTTTGCCCATTTGTACTTTAAAGAGAGTAAATGAAATGAGGCTACAGTRTAGGTGCTGTTGAGATGATATATTTGGGTTACTGAAAAGGTATATGGGTATGAAAATGGATTTGAGGCACTCTTGCAAGCAAAATGAGTTTGTGTGAAATAATAGAAGTTTTATGTAGAATCTAAATTGCAATATGAACCCTAAAGCTCTGAAGGATGTTTTTGTTCTTTTAGGTGGTACCATATTCTAACCCCCAGATCTTTAAAGCTATAGGTCTCCATCCYTGGAGACATTCAAAAGTCATCTGGATACAGTCCTGGGCCATGTGCTCTAGGTGGCCCCACTTGGCGTAGAGTAGGACTGGATGATCTTCCAGACTGCACTGTTCTGTGATTCTGACTCTTTGAAATACTTCTTCTACCATGACCATTCTTTGTAGCTTCATCTTTCCTCAGACTCCCTCAGTGAGCCAGGCGCTGGAAAACCCCACCAGGCAGTCACAGTGCTACTAGGTGCTCAGCTAAAAACCCTCTGAATATATTGGCCAACTTCAAAATTACCTCCAGCCACCAACCTTCTTAGCCTAGCCTATTTTTGTCCACACCTTTGCTAAGGCTTGTCCTCCTGAAGGTCAAGCATCACATTATGARTCAATTACCGATGCCCTTTCGACTCATTAGCCTCAATTTCCTTTGTTACAATTAGAAAGCTTGTAGGAGCCGGTCAAGAAGCATCCCAGCAAGGAGCTAATGGAGGGGCCGTAGCGTGCTGCACGGGTGCATATCTGTCATAGCTTGACTGTTTTGGAGTATTCACTGGACGTCGCTGCTGCTGCTTTCGTTAGACCACATCGGTTTCATTAGCGGTCCTTCAGTGGCGATATGAGTTGAGAATGGAAAATGTCAAATATGCAGGTGGGCATAACACAGAGCCCTTGGCAAACCGGGAAGTGGTTCAGTGGGAAGGTTTGGCAGAAGAAACAGGGCTTTATTTTAAATGCATTTTCTCCTGCT
Organism: Eudromia elegans; assembly: GCA_003342815.1. Lineage (NCBI taxonomy): Eukaryota > Metazoa > Chordata > Aves > Tinamiformes > Tinamidae > Eudromia > Eudromia elegans. The sequence continues at coordinate 170,772 of PTEX01000013.1, forward strand.
GAGATCTGTTTCCTTCTGCTTGTTAAGGAAGAGCAATAGAACGAATAAGGCTGCTAGCGCATACACGCAATACCTGTTCTTAGTTTAACCTTCTTAATTTTAATGTAATGTCATTTTAATATAATAATGCCGTGATAGCATGCAGTTGTGTAATGTCCCGGATGTTTCAGATGTATCTGGGCTGAGAAGCCTCATGCTGTCACTAACAAATGTGGCACTCTAATTCTGCTCTACTTTTGGTTTGTAGAGGAAAAAAAAGTCTCAAATTTCTATGGTTRTTTCTTTTTGTTTGTTTGTTTTTCTGTTCTTTTTTTTTTTATTTCCCTAGCTAAACTATTTCTTCAGTTCTTATTACATTTCTGATATCATATTAGTTTTTTGGCTTCCGATTACTTGCCTTCAAGGCTAACTGAAGAGCTCAATTTCAGTTCAACTTGCACTTTGTGGCTCATTATCCAGAACTCATCTTGGATTTTGTTTCACTCTCTGCTCTTGAATTAGAGTGGGCCCAATTCTACTTCCCTGTAAGCCATTTTTACATCATCTCTTCTAGATAAAATGAATTCCCTGCAAAGCATGGCCATGGCAGTAGTCGAAGCCCATTAAATGGAGTCATTATCGTCGGACACGTTTTAGTCATTCCCTCGTCYTTATCCAGAGTGATTTTTATATTTTGGTGCAGTTTGAGGGCCTGTTGGTGGGACAGACCCCAGGGACTACACTGGGTCTGGGTTTTCTCTACCATCTAGCACATACAGGTCAATGTGCATCTATCAGYRACTTGGGAAGATMTCCAGGAGCTTCTGTAGAACCTCTAGAGTTGTCCACTAGCTGTAGGAAACTCTTCCAGCTTGCTTCGGACGAGCCATAGAAACAAGTTCTTTACTTTTGATACACTTACTGTGTGTAGTACAAGATTAGTGCCTTTCTAAACAGGTACCACAAGATTTTTTTACACCAAAGGTATTTGATATCTTATAGGCAACATCTTTTGAAGATGCTTAGCTGTCGGGTCACATAGGAGTTCCTGGAAGTATAAAATGGACACGAGTGGTGAACAGTACAGAGTAAGTGCAGAAAAGAACTGCTATTGGGTTGCTTATGTGGCCATGCAGCTGCAAGTGCTGGATGCTGAAACACTGAACCGTTGCTTTGGGGAATGAAATTGCMCTGCAGATCCTGGCACTATGCAAGGGGAGGCCACCAAGGGGTCCTGGGTTTGCATATTCCTGATTTTGTTCCCTTTGGTGCTCATTTTCCCCTCTATTTAGAAGTGCTTGCACACTCCCCCCACATTCAYGCTTGGATTTAGCTTGGTTGGTCACTTTGGTTGGTTCCATATTTCTTCTATGATCTGTGGCTAAGGGGTGCCCTGATGTCTAATYACTTAGATTTTGCAATTGCCTGTCTTGCTCCTGTTTTTTTCCTTTTTTCTCCAAAGGCATTTTTTTCCCATTCATCCTCATATGACAGTCACGCTCTACAAACACATATTTTCAAACATTACCTGCATCCATTCAGGTGGAAAYTTGCCATTTGCTCTGCAGGACTTTATTTCTTGGGAAATGTATGTTTTTATCCAGTGACTACCTTATATTTTGACTTCTGATTTTGCCATTAAAACTTGTTAAGAGCACAGTATAATCCCCACYGTTGCGCTCTATCTCAAATTGCTATTTCATTTATCAGGGGCTAATATCCTAAGGTCTGTTTCTTGACATATTGCTTGACAATTGCATATTCTTTTTTTCTTGTATGGGAGATGTTTACCCCAGCCTGGGTTGCAATTCAACCTGCTGTCTCCTTAGGTGCACTTCAAGCAGAAGTATTTGCAGATTTTTTACTTCACCCTGAGAGGAGAGAACATCACATTAATTTCACAGAGAGAGAGAGAGAGAGAGAGAATATCTACAAATTTAATGATACTTTTCTTTGGCATTTAGAGTATCACAACTTCTTTTTATTTATTTATTTATTTAAATGTTATTTCTGTCTCCCTTCTTAGATAAATTTCCAGGAAGTCTCATCATTGCAGCACCTACATCACAGCATCTTCAGCATCCCTTTTCCCCTTTTTTGTTGTGTGTGGATTATCTAGGGATGCAGAGGAGGCACGAAGGGGGAAACGGTGTCACCCGTTTCTGACAGGGTGTGTGGTGAAGGTTATAGGTGGGACAAGAACTGCTGCTTGTGCTGGAGGGAGCTTATGTGAGGAAAAGGTTTGGAGAGGACAAAAGCAAGAGGATGATAAACCTAGCGGGGATATTTCCCCCCAAAAAAGCCAAGTGTAAAAGTAAGGACATACCTACYAGTTGTCTTTTTTTCTTTATTATTAACTTTGGTATATGCCTGCATATTTAAAAATATGTGTGTGTGTAGAGGGGTGTGTGTATAAATATACATATATATACATCTGAATAATAGGAAAGATAAAGTATTGAGCAAAAGAAAGCCAGAAGGTGTGTTTGCAATAAGCATTCTTTGTTTTTGAACTATGGAGTACCCATGCACAGGGATTTATCAGACCTGGAGTCAGCTCCAACCACTGATCTCAAAGAAAGTAAATATTGAACTGTTCGCTGTACTTCTACAAGCTGTTTTATAGACTCATGTTTGGTCAAGATAGAAAAGACCCGTTAGTCTTTATGTTGAATGTGGATGTACCTGCATGTAATGTGTGTGGATTCGCTCATGCACATTTTAATAAGTTTTACTCAATGTGTAAGGACCAGTCTTCACCTGGTAGAAATCAGTTAATCCCCACTTAAATTGCAGACCCAGATCCATGAATATAGCAATTTCATGGGAGTGAGCAGAATTGCAGTACTATGGAATTCAGTAACTAGCTTACAGCAAGCATATATTTCCTGGCTAGCATACGGGTGTGTATATACTTATGTACCTTTATATATATATGCATATTTACATGTCTGTATGTGTTACCATCTGGACCCACAAACAGGAACCACAGCAGACCTGTCCAGTACTGAGAGACACTGGATCCAACACTGGAACGTGGTGGATTTGCAGGAAAATGTGCTACCCCATTGAGTGCTAGCACTCAATAACAAAACAGGATTTCATTAAATTAATAAGGTGTAACAAGGCAGAGACAGAGCACACAGTGATAAACAAACACAGGATGGAGTGAGTAGGCAGTGAAGCAGGTGATAGACGGGGCATAAAATAAAGATGGTCAGTGAGGATTGCTGGTGCCCGGTGGCTCAAGGAATAAATAACCATGTTTGCAATAAGAACACTTGTGTTGGACACCCGGAGCTACGWGGAAAGTGAAAGACAAATTCATAAACGTGCAGCTCGAAGGCAAACAGAGGATAATGATGCTGAGGCTGCGTTCTTGCTGGGGCTCTTCAGACGTTCATCAAGGCAAGGCAGTACGACAGGAACAGATGCTTGTCCTGTGTCCCATGAAACCGCTTAGCAAAAAGGGGATCTTGAAAAAAAATGCTAGCTGCTTGCAGTGCTTCACCACAGCAGGTTTATATGAAAAGCTTAGTTGCTACCTAATGTTAAGATAAAATAACACCAGCACGTGCAGGCTTGAGAGGGCTACAAGCCACCCAAATTCAAGGTGAATCCGATGGGGAGAGAACAAACTTTTAGTATTAAGTGCTTTACTCTTCTCAGTGGCAGAGCAGTGTGATGATGACACGGAAGATTTGAAAAGTCTACAGGAGAAGATGGGAAAGGTCTAAAGAGACATGTTKAAAAATTAAATGGGCTCTAGTGATTTATAGTGGCCTTTAATGAGCACTAACAGCATGATGCATCGTGTTGATCCTAAAATCAAGGTGACACCAAAAATGTATGTAAATATATATACCACAGAAAATTTAGTTGGTAATCAGAGTTAAAGTAAAAATAGGTTTTTAAAGGAAGATTATTGAAATGCAGTGACTGGAGATGCTGGATGATATGTGGTCATTGTCAAAGACCTGGCTTCAGGTCTGTCCTCAAGCAAACACTTTTAAGCTGCAGAGAGTCCTTATTTTTACTTGCAACTCGCCTAGAAACACCTGTGTGAAATGCAGGGTTGGCATAAGAGTGTGGGCCTTTATTTTCTTTTTTAATTTAATTTTCAATTTAATTTGATTTGGAGGAAAGAGATTATGCTCCCGCAGGTATTTTTCTTCTGCCTTGCAAAAAGGGGCTTTGTATTTCCAGAATACACCTTGGCATAAGTGGAATAAATTGTGTAGTCTGTGGGAGGCTGGATTGAGTAATGAAATCAAGATTTTGGAATAACAGCAGCAAGGTTCATTATCTTGTAGAATGATCATTTTTAACCCCCCTCCTCCCATTAAGTGCTATAGTAATGCTGTCATGCTCTCAACCACTTTGCAATGGGGGAATAAATATTACTTGCTCCTTACCCCTTCATTGTTGTTGCAAGTACCTTGTAAACTGATTTATTGTAGAGATTTCCTAGATACAGGCAATATAAAACAAATAAATAAAGGAGTCCCAGGATGCTGCTTGATTCCCCAAATCAGCTGTTGYCTTTTCCTTACTCTCCTCTGAGTCTGAGTCGATACGTCAAGGGTTTCCTGCCTAAAAACTCCTTCCTCACACTTAAGCAACATCAGCTCTCCCAGACCTTTGCAGACCTCTGAATGTAAAACACTGAGATCCTTGGTGGGCACTTTGCTTTTTTATCACAGCTGGGCTATCGGACCTGACCTCTGAAGTGTGCCTGTGATGAGACACRGCTCCTTCTCCTGAATTGACTCTTCAGTTTCAGGCCCAAGTAATGGCAGATCTCCTCTTTCCAAGTGTCATTAGGKATAGGTGCCATCGGTGACCAGCAATATATAGCAATAGATTCTTCTCCTGGATCTTAGTATTTTTCTGRTCCTAACCTATGTCCTCACCTTTCTCACCACTGAAAGAAAATGCTTTAAAATAGTGTAATAGCTWGTGCAAGGGTGTTTCACTTGTCTTGCTATTGAGTGCAGTAAGCAGGAGGACAGATATATCTTAGTGCTGATAGCAGCAGTGTGCGCATGGATTTTCTGAGAAGGCAGATTTTGTAGTAAATTGATTAAGTAGAGAGATCATTGGCATTGTTTGCTACTATGGTTCTCTTTTTCTCTCTCTCTTCTTTTTTGGGGGCACATTTCATCTTTTCCTGTGGAACCTCATAGATTTTGCATGAATACAACTCACACTTGCAAATGGCCGCGGCCACCCCTTAGGGATGTTGAAGCTGTATCCTGCTCCTGTTCTGAACGTGTTGTGTCTCCCAGGCCATGATCATCTGTCCTCCCTCTGGGCACAGCAAACACAGAACTAATTGCCCTTAATCATCCCTGATGGAGCYGAGGGGTAGTGAATGTGCAGTGGTGATTTAGGGGGTATTTGGGGTGTAGCGGCGATGTTTTTGGGGTGAATTTGCATCATATGCTTAGCATTTGGGGACACTGCATTAGACCTGCCTCGTGCTGCTCGGACAGTCACGGATGTTGCAGCAGGAGAGAGCACATGCCTTTATGGGCAATATTTCCAGACTYGCAGAGCCGGAGACAGTTATGCACAGGTTTTAATATCCCCTGCCTTCTAGTCGACGGGTAAAGCGCAGTCCCCCGTGAGCACGGCGGTGAGAAGGCAAATGAGTTTCTTTATACAGAACCTAGTTTTCCTCAATGTTTGTGCTGGGTATTAAGAAATATAGGGATAATAAAAATATTTCTGCCAAGGAAAGTTGATCTTTGCAGAGTTTTACAGCCCGCCTGTTTCCCAGGTGGACATGTAAAGGAAGGGAACGATAGCATCTGTGAGGCTTAATAGTTTCCGTGAACACACATTAAAGGCTGATGCAAAGTCAAGGAATTTCAGACGTGCATAATCTATATTGGTGCCTCTGCATCGTGGTGGGGGCCACCTCCTTTGGCCTCCAGGAGTCTTTCGACCAGATATAAATGCCCAGGATGTTTTTGTGGACCAYGGACCGACCCCTTTTCCCTGCTTTATGTTGACTGCTTGCTGTGCGTGTTGGACATGATGGTTGCAAATGATGCTGCTGCAAGGTGGGATTTTGGAGTGTGGGCTCTGTCAGAGAGGACTGTGAAGAGCTGGGCTGCTGGTGGCTACAAGTGTAGTTCCGCAGGCACCAGGCAGCATATTTCCCTCTTAACGTATTGATATTCTCTATGGGTGGCTAATGAAGTTTTACTGCTGTTGCTGAGTCYGCCACAGGAGCACTTGGCTGCTGTGAGATGCTGTCCGATGCTGCCAGTCGGACGTTGCTCGTGAAGCACAGCCTTGCTTGCGAGTGTAATCCCACCTTTTAATCTTGCTTTGTGCTCTGCACTCTACGGGGACGTGCCTGAATGGGCAGAATTAGGGCAGTATCTTGAGAGAGAGATGGACCTCGGTGTTTACCACAGGCATCTGAGCACATCGCGTSTCTAGAGGAGATGCTCGGAGACTCTTTCTTCACGTGACCAATGACACCTCTGGCAAACACCAGCCAAAGCACGTTAATTTTTGTTTTGCTAAAATGCCAAGCAAAAACACATATTAAAGACATACAATTGATCGAATGAGAATTATCCCATTTCTCTCTTTCTAGGCAACTTCTCAGCTGAAAAACCGTGTGCAGCTGCTAATTGGAGCAGCTTTTCCAAGCCTGAAGATGATTCACAAATTAATTTGCAGACTAGAAGGTTATCTCACCGTTGGGATAAGCATTTGGGCTGGCCTGAGTACAGTATCAATTCCTCTGGCGTTAAATAACCTTTCTCTTCCTGACGGACATTAATGGCCTTTCAGGTAGGGGCACGTAGCTTTTGCTGCCATTTACTTTCTCAGAAAGCTCGCCGATCGTTCCCGGTTGTAACAACTCTGCTTAAAATTCTGCCCCATCCCGGGTAGAGAGGTATATATCATCGAGTCGAAGCTCCATTAGAGCATCAGCTGGTAGGAGACCGGTGCTAAAAGTATATGGCTTTGCTTAATGGCTCATCTGTATTCCAGGGGCCTGGTGGAGGTGATATCTTCTGCAGGAGGGTTAACACCTCCGTCTGAGAGCAAAGCCGGGGGAGAAGAGTCTCTCTCTGAACCTGGAAAGGACAGGCAATTAATTTAGCTCATGGACGTGGCAGATGGAAACGGCATCTAGGAAGCGGGATATAGGRGGAAGAGTCTGCATTAAAGAAAAATTAAAAAAAGGAAGTAAAGCGTCATACAGAGGGACAAAGAATGTCCTCAGTGCACCTTGGGGTTATGTAAAGCATGAAAAGCAGGTGTAAAGATTCTGGCTGTCATTTCTGACCATACAAAGCAAGGCAATGCAGGTTTTCTCTAGTTTCTTTAATGATACAGGGACCAAAATTTTCCATGTCTTACCTTGCTGTGTCTTGCTCTGCCTGCAATGAAATTAAAATATTTCCATTACAAAAAAGCAAATGTGAAAAGCAAAAGTTGAAAAAGTAGGAGAGTCTGAATGTAATGGCCTAGTCTGCATCTCGGTTTGTCTTCACTTTCTCTTTGGTTTTTGGAAAGGCTTCAATGTAACAAACTTTACTTTTAGGAGCAATGAAAGGTTGAAAAACAGGCTTGACAATTTTGAATGGTATTTCATATGCCTTGTGTTTGTTTTCTTCCTGTGAAGACAATTTTGTTTTGAACCTCTTTGATATCAGTAGCATTTGAAATCAGAATTTTGGTATTGTCAAAAAGAAAGTTTTGATCAGTCTGGCTTTTCCCCATGCACGAATGTTTTCTTGACATGCTTGGACCAAATCTGAAGGAAAGCACATATCAGATCTCCAAATACATAGTCAAGCACACGCATAAAATAGTTGTCTCTGCTGTATAATATTTAAAAGTATTAGGCATTTTGTATTTCTGATTTTGGAAATAAATCCCCCAAACAGTGTAGGAATAGGTATTATAAAAGATACGTGCCTGCCTCCAGAGGGAAAAATAAAGCAATGATTCCTGTTTCCAAATGCATGTCTTCAGAGAGGACATATGCAAGACCTGTTAATGCCCTAACACTCATTCTTTTAATTATTTACATTTCCTCTGTTTTTTGTAAGATGACACTGGTGAGGATGATGCCACTTCCTTCTTTTTCAAGGAAACATGAAAGTCTGGGAAATTGTTAATGCTGCTGTTTCAAAGGTAAGTTTAATCTGTACAAGCGGGGGAAGATACATGGGACATTCCTTTGTAAAACAGAGATAAGGGGGAAGAGTCACTCTGTTTTCTTTCCACCAGTGTACAGAGAAACCTGTCACCATAAAGAAGAGAACATGGAGATGTCTGCAGAGACGGCGCAACAACAACAAAAAAAAMCACTTTGCTTCCCTCACTTTTCTTTGCTGCCTTTTAAATAGCCTCTATCTGAGTCTCTGCCAGTGTGGGAGGAAGAGGAAACCCCCTCAAAGAAAGTGACAGATGCTTCTCTGGAGAGAGCAGCTCTTATGCTTGCAACCAGTGGGTTATTCCACGGGGCAGCTCCACCAGCGAGTATTTTGAAGAAACTGTTAGGAGGAACCCTTCTTGGGGTGTTATCCAACGGCCTCGGAGCTCGCAGAGTAACAGGAGACCTCAGCACTGTGGTAACTGAGGAATGTGTTTAGCCCCAGTGACAGTCACCTTTGTTCTTAAGAAGGACAAACCTGGAATCCAGCAGGCTACAAGCCTCAGTGTATGACTGCTGATCCCCTGCACCTTTCGACTGGATGTCAGCTGGACTAACTAGTGCATGCTGTCTGGCCCCCAAACTGGAAGAGTACGTGTGGTTAGAAAAGAAGTGTCCTCAGACCCATCTACATCTGTGCTCCTGGGGCAGGGATCCCTCCCACGCAGGGTCTCCATCCCGGGATTTGTCTTCAAGATCCCTTGGGAGACTGGATATTGTGAAGAAAACCTAGGATACAAGCCAGCCTTAGACCTTACTGGCTAAGCTGTGCGGTTGCGGCGTGGTGCGGTGTCCGTGGCTGGTTCTGTGCCTGCACCCAGGCACGTTTCGTTTGGAGCATCGCGTCTCGTTGCAGCCACACAGCGCTCGCCGGCTCTGCGGCCCGGTTTGATCTCACCTGCTTGGCTCTGCGGGAGCCCCTGCAGGGSAAAGAACGGGGGCTTGCCGTTTTCTGAGCAGCTGGTGCCTATAAATCTACCACTGAGCCGGGAGAGAAGTCGTTCAGCTCGTGGAGGAGTCCTGGTAAGCTTGAACGCAAGAGCCTTCTGCTGCATCGTAAACGGCTGTCAGCTTCTCTCCTGAACCCGAGCACTTATCTGCTGTGCCTGCCAGCATCTGCAAAATGAGTCTGCAGACCCCAAGTCACTCGGCATCTGGATGCACAGCGACGCTGCTGTATTGAACCTTKCTCTTTTTTTTTTGGAGAACTTCTTTATCTCAAAATCATTTCATGTATCAGTGGCCCTGAAGTGAAAGACCTGGCCAAGTATCTGAAGTCTCACTTTCCCGTCAGGTTGGAAGAGACCTTCTCATGTCTCTAATGCTATTTTTAGTTCCTAAGTGCTGCCTGCTTTTCCTTTTTCACTATCTTGGCCGGAGAACAAAGATAAAATAAGGCAAGGAGAGTAATCACAGCATGCTCTGATCATCTCTACTGTCACCAAGACCCTGGTGTGACTTAAATCAATCAGCTTCACAGGAGAAAAGCTTTCCAAGCAACCACCTTTTGAGTTACAGTCCAGGTTCRGTGTCTGTCTCCCCTTCTCCTTACTAGCATCCTTTCAGCTGAACTCAGTCTTGGGAAACAGTGTGCAGGACCAGCACAGTTTGCAAGAATAGTCCTGCAAAATCAAAAAATTATTCACAGGCTCCCCTGCTATTCCACGCAAAAGCTCCCCAAATTCAGGTGCCATTTTTGCACGGTTTTGGGTTGATTAAATTAAGCTTCCTGYATTGCAACGTGCCAGCTTGCCAATCTCTGAATATAAGACAGGCAGAGCTGCACAGRGACCTGGGGAAAGGAAACCATGGCCCTCGTACCACAGGCTGCCRTGCTCCAACCTGTGTTTTACGATCYGGTATTACAGACATAAATATTTCCAAATAATAAGAGGGGGAAGATTATAGTTCTGAGGGACAGAGATAAATCTGTTTGAAATGAGGGAGTAGTGAAAGATACGGCTAAGATATAGCCAGGCACGGACATTCATAATAAGAAGTCTGACAAAAGGTGAAGATTGGCCACTCACTTTGATGTTATAACAGCCAACAATTTGAAAGCCTTGGGAGCAGTGGAGCTATTTGCTGTTGATAACAGCACTGGGAAATGCAGCTTTTGTCCACGCCAAAATAAGCCCTATTAGCCAGCACAAGATRTTTTTGCTTCCAAAAGGATTAAAAAAAGAAAAAAAAAACCAGTTGGAGACAGCATATGCACACACAGGGGTATCAGTACAGGTGATTGCCATATGGATGAGAAGGTCGTGCAGACTTTAAAGGGATGAATCCAGCATCTGTCTGAAAATTTATGGCAGCATTTTTGTGGTGGTCAATCCCACAAAAACTTACCCTCTGCATGGCTTTTGAGAACTGTTGGATAAAACTGTCTCATGACTCTAATCCTTTCAGAAAATAATGGAAAGGAGGGGAGATTACACTAAAAATAGCTGCTCTCTTATTTTGTATCACTCCTGCTTCCTATTTACCTTTCCTAGGTGAACATATATACGTTTCACCTTTATAGACTATGGAAGAAAACTTCTCCCAGTGAAATAAATTAAGGTAATGCTTTGTCCAAGTTTTAGGTGGCCAGTGTTAAGAAAGATGAATCTCATCCCAAATGCCCTGGAGTCTCCAACCTCCCTTGGTTCACAGGAACTGTATGCAGCTCCCATGGCCGTGCGTTGGTGGCTGGTGGAGGACCAACAGCAGCCAACCTGTTGAGGAGGGTCAGGGAGGACCAGAAGTACCATCAGGACATGGGGGTGTCTGGTTGGGCCTCTTTCTTGCAGCTGAACGCTCTGTGCTAGGAGGTAGTGCTGGTCCAGCAACTGTCAAGTAGATGTGAGACAACTATTGCAGCTGATGGTCTGTTAGATCCATAGCTGAAAATTGCAGAAAAAAAAAAAATTAAGAGAAAACCCACGCCCATAGGCTTTGAGCAGGTATGTCACAGTATAGAAGTGTTGCTACTTTTTTTTTTCTTTTTCAGAATTACTCTAGATCTGTCAAAACTCATTTTTCTCTCAGTTGCCTGATTTCAGTTTCATCACACATGATGACTAGTTTAAACATCTTCAGAAAAAAAAAAAAATCACAGGTTTTTGCTGCAGCTCCCACACAGTCATTTCTTTGCGAGGCATTTCAATGGCTGCCAAAAAAGAAATCGTACAACAGTCATTATCTTAATAGCTTATTTAGCGACTTACTGAAAACTAGAATAAGAGTAATGGTGGAGAAGCCTTATGCTGCTTAGTTAACTTGAGCGTCTGCAAGTCTGACTGTTATTATGAAGTTTCTCCATACGTAGGAGGTCTYGGATCCCTCCACAAAGAATACGGAGGTCATAAGATTGGAAACGAACAGGATGAGTCATAGTGTGCACGGCTATCAAGAGTCTATTATATCAGCTATTTGCTTAGCAGTCTCGGCTTAAATGTCTCTTGGAAAAAACCACCCGCYCTTCGGCTGCAGCTGTCTGCACTATTTTCTCAAGGCTCGCACTGCAGGTCCTCGCTCTTCAGRGGCGCGCTCGCAGCCGTTGCTGCTTTGAGGCTGTTGACTATGCTGGGGCTTCCGTCAGGCTCCAAGGCACCTTTCAAGGCTTTTCAAACCACCTGCAAGCCGAAAGGAGGGAGCGTTTCCTAAGCCGGCACCGCACGGGGGATGGAGAAGAGCCCGTGGCCCCGTGCCTAACCCTCAGTGTCACAGCAGGCTCTCAATAGGACTCAATGCTCAGTCTCTCACGCTAGAATTTTTTTTAAGGTGATGGTGCTTCTTTGCAAAGAAGTAACAGAGTTTTGACRATAAGGTCTGTTAAGTGAAGTGAAATATGAAAATCAGAGTGTTTTTAATGCTTCTGGTAGTTAGGATGGAATAGCAGATGCCAAGCRGATTTAAGTCTGATCTGGCCCACTTTCCTTGATTTCCTTTTCCTTTGGGAACTTGCCATTCAACAGCTCCAAGATCCAGGGGTGTCAAAGCTCTGCCGGCACTGGGACTTTGCTTAATGACAAGTGATGTCATTAATTGTGATTGTCAACACGCGCCTGTGATTGTCAACAGAGATTGCTCGTCAGTTAGCACGGATTTGCTTTCTAATTGGCCTGTATWGCACCTGCCACGTTTGGGCTCCCCTCCTTCTCTGAAGCACTGGCAGAAGAGACAAGGTCTGGGGGGATTTAATCTTAATATATTACTGGAAGGGCAGGCAAAGCGACAGTCCGTGTTTGAAAGGCGAGAGTGATGGGCACTAGCATGAAGTGATGAGGAAGAGGGAACGGGACCTGGGGAGATGACAGTTAAATGTCATCCTTTTCAGTAGCTTCACTGAACTCAGTTTTCCCCTAGAACTCACCCGGGGCATGTTATTATATTCAGGTTCCTAGGTTCTTCCTCAATTTCTTCTCCATCTGTTTTAATTACCTTTTTTGTCTCTGTTTAAGTTCTTTGCGTTTCCTCTTTGACTCCTTTGGCTTCCTTGGCCTCCTGACTGCTTTAACTATTCTCCCTGTGCAGTTACTTACACCGCTTGACTATTCTCTCCCTTAACTCCCTGGGTTAGTGCCTGCTGTGCCCAGTGCGAGGTGCATACGTGAGGCACAAAGTCCTGTGTAACTGGGAATTGTGCCTTTTCACAGAGGAGCTTTCTTCTTCCTTATGCCCTAACAGCCTTCTTCATTCATCTCGTATTAAAACTGATGATCTTTTTGTTATAGGGAACTTTCAAAATTATTTGGCTTTCCTGAGAATTAAATGACTTCAGGTAGAAGTTTAGTAGAGTATGCTCAGGCTTTACAACAGTTTTGCTTATTCTTTTTGTTCAGATTATTTCTTCTTCTCCATCTGTTTCAGCATGGCTGATGTCTCTGTGCTCAGATTGCAGCGGGAGTCTCTGAGAAATTATAACTCTTCCTTCCAGGGACTTAGAGGGAAACGCTGCTTCCAAGAGGCAGCACCACCCGTTGAAGGAGGAGCAGAGGACTTGGTGGCCTCCCCAAGTCGTGGCTCTACAGAGGTGCCTTCACAAAGCCCACATGGCATGGACACGGCTGCTGGTTTCCAATGTCCGTGGATCAGGCGTGACGCTGACCTGCTGGCAGGCAGCATCAGCCATTTTAATCATGAGCTGAGAACTCCAGGACTTGCAGAGACTATGGAATTATCTCATGGGGCATCATAAATTCCACACTACAGCCAGCTCTGTCCAAGTCTTCYCTAAAGTGTAGGCTTTCCTGCAGTGTTGTTTCACAACCATTTTAAGCTGTTGCCCAAGGGGGACCTTCTCCATCTTCCCTGGAGGTGTTTCCTCACTTGCTTCCTTGCCTTGGTTAGAATAGCCCTCAGTGTGRTCTGTCTGAAAACGCTTTTCCTCTCTGACAGGGTTAGTTTTCAATGGGATCAGTGACATCCCCGGGCCCACGCCAGCATGAGCCAGTGGTGAGGAGAGACCACAGCGGGTGGCARGGAGGTGAGGTGGCCACCAGAGCAYCCCCTGGTCCTTSTTTAAACCGAGCCTGCAAGCTGCATTTCTTCTGCATTACTCTTCCCCTTCTTCCCCCACTGCGCCTGCTTCTCCCGGCCTCTGACTGTTTATTGAGTCCTCGGTTCGCTTGCAAAAGAAATAGTTATTCAATACTCAAAATAGAGGTATTCAGCTAACAACTGTATAAGTACGTGTATTTGGGATTTTATCTTTGCAGTGCTATTCTGCGTGGTAATATCTGTGATATATTGCCATTCCTTTAGCATTATAACAGATTGTCTATTTTACAGGCAGAATTTAATAAGGGCATGTACATTAACATTATGGCATAATTTCCTGGCTGCCAGACAGGAGATATTTTGAATGTTAAGCTGTGTTTGATATGTTAATATATGATGTAAGTACCAAATGGAGCTCTATTAACATCACTTACTTAAACAGTCTCCAATTTTCCTGTTAAGCTGGAGTGGGAGAAAAAAAAAATAAAAAAAGGGACTTGATTCAAAGTGATGAAATTGGGAGTTATTTGATGCTCTTTGAGAGCGGCGCAGTTGTTATGGCTGGTGAAAATCAAGCGAGCTGGGGAACACATCTTGCTAATGGTGCAGGCACCAGCAGTGGAGAGCCGCTGCTCGGCGGCTCTCTGCTTAACAGGATCAAATGGAAAATAATTGTGGCCGGGCCCTTGCCCAGCTATCGGAGCAGTAACTGGGTTCTGTGCAGCGAACGCTCCACCTTGTCTCCCAAATTACACTCCCAAATTATCTGCTGGCTTCCTTTCTATGCTGCATGGGCAAGGCGCTGCTTAAAGGTGTGCACAAAGATTTGGGAGAGCAGAGCAGTGTTGCACTTTAATGCACAGATTGATGAGCCTCTGTGCAAAACCCATCTCTGCCCATGACCTTTTACAATTTTGTAAATCTACCCCTGAATCTTGAGGGGGAAAAAAAAAMCTCTTTAATCAGCTTCATGACAATTGCACCTATTTTCCCTTCCAAATGAGGGCAGAGGCTGTAAGTCCAGAAAGGACACCGAGGAAACCTTTAAATCAGTCTTCCCTCTGCCTGAACACCTGATGCTGTCCAATGGTGGCTCTCTAATCTCAGTGGATTTCCCTTTCCCCTCCACCCCAAACTTCCTTCCTAGCTTCCTAGTGTAATGCCGCCCCAACAAGGGGCTGTTTGAAATGCTTTTTAGTCTGCTTTTTAGTGAATAATTGAAAAAGTTCCCCCAAGGGCACAGCAGTCTGAATTACTAAGTGGTTGGTTATATAATTATTTCTTCTTGCCTACAGAAATGCATTTCCACTCATTTCAGCTGAGCTAGTGCAGATTTACATCAGTGTAGATGTATGGAGATCATAAGCTTACTCTGTTGCCCGAGAAGCCCAGGAAGTGAAAAGTGTCAAAGTGTGAAATTACGAATTTAATTTTCTGGGAATATGAAATCTTGAACAGTAAACTTCCAGAGCTCAAAGTCTGTTCCAGAGCAATGCTGGGGACGGAGCAGCTCTCCAAGGAAATCCCTTGGGTCGGATGAGAAGGTCATGCCGTGAATGGTGATCCTGCATGCTTTCTACTTTTTGTGGAACAGAAATACTAAATAAATAAATAAATAAATAAATATATAAAACAACCAGTGGTTCCCTGTGCTTGAACAAGCGGAAGGAAGAGGATGAGGACGCTTCCACAGGCAAAGCTGCCGACACGTCGCCTTTGCTTTCAGATCCTGTGCCATCAGACAGCGTTCATAGACATGCTTGGTTCATCGCTCTGGAGAACGATGATCTCTGACATCATCAGGGAGACGGGACAGTGTCTGCACTCAAAATAACAGTAGCAAAGTGATCTCTGTCTCCAGTTGGTCTCTCTTGTCACTGTGCTGGAGAGGGTTTGAATCCATGCGGTGGGAAGCAGGCTTGCTGAGCTGGAAAGTGTGCCACCAAAGACGGCACCAGCACACCACATCCCATGATGTCTAGCTATTATTTTCTCTGCACTGTAATTGCTCACTGAAAATAAGGTTTAAGCCTCAGTGCAAACCTAGACTTATTTTTTTTTTATTTCGATGAGTAAATGGGAATAATATTTGTGTTTCTTTAGAGTCATTTTGATCTGAATCAGAAATGCTTTCATCATGGAAAAGTTCTTCAGAATTTTAATTTCCCCATTTGCACCTCCTTGAATGGCTTTTTCAGGACACGAGTTTTAATATTTGCTCCTGAACACCCATTTCTTTTGCTTTTAATTCTTCAGAAGAAGGGCAGGATTCTGGACAAAATTTTAGATATATTTATCCTACAAGAAGCCCTCATTTGGTGGTCTTACTAGCCACACTGCTACTTGACTCTCAAACCGTCCTTTCTCTATAATGACATCAAATACCTGGAAAAAAAGAAAACTTTTTCTCGTTTGTTTTTTTAATTATCTAAATTTCAAGTATTTACAAGAAGGAAAAAAAAGAGTCAAGAGACTTAAATGAAAACTGGCAAACCAACTTGTTATACACTGCTAAAGAAAGAAAAAAACCCTTCTGGCCGAAAACCTCAACGATAGGTAATTATATTTCTAAATGAGGCAATCATTGTTAAGCTATGAGGAATATAATTAATTTTACAACATTCTGCAGTGCTGTAGTCAGAGCAGATAATAGACTTTTTGAGATATTAGCTGTCCAAACACATTTCAGCTAATTTAAAGCGTCTCATTGTGCATGCTCTTAAGTGGAGTCAACAGGAATAAAGCCTTTCTCCCTGTCACTCCGACGAGCCAAGACGCATCAGTTGCTGAGTTTTGCTTAAATGAATTAACCAAATTTCAAGTCTAGCTCAACTTTACTGGTTGGCGTTCAAGCAGTGTCCTCATTCGGCAAGCACGGCACTGCTTAGGGGGGCAGCTCCTTTCTCCTGGTGGCACCACTGTGGACAACGGCTCTTCCAGCTGTGTGGCCATCCGAATCACTGCCTGGTGAGGTGGCAGGAGGATGCATGAGAYGACGAATCATGAGGTTTTTAGGTTTTCTTCATCCTTCTAGCATATGTGTACAGAAAAACAAAAAAAGTTCAGAAGTTAAAATTACACTTAAGACCTCAATGAGCAAAATTGTGAAATCCTAAAAGAAACTTTCTCATCCAGGTATAGCCATCTGCTTGTAAGATATTGATCCTGGTTATACGGTTTGTAAGTACTACCTCTAAAGGTTATAGACAGTGTCATATTTTGACCAAGACGCTTCCTATGCAAACACCTTTTAGGTAAAGCCTAGGTCTGATGATCAAGACTGAATACTTCAGGGTGAAAGGAAAATTTTAGAAAAGAAAAGGCAAAACTACTTACCCTAACCAATATTTGCATGAGACTCTTCCATCTCCCGCACATGGGTCCAGGTCTTTCTTCACCTGGACCTTCCCATCTTCTAGAGGAATTGTCCTCTTTATTAGTGGTCCTGTCTGGCCACAGACCCTTTTGAGCTCTCCCCTCCCTTGTAGATTTATTATTTGAATGTTTCTGCCGCTGCTTTTCACTGCTTCTTCCGTGCAAATGCAGCACTGCCACATTGAAACCCTTCCTGTTCCCATCCCAGGGTTGAAAAACGTAATACGATTTAGTAAAGCAAACAGTTTAATAGCGAGAAAAAAACAAAAGACATTAAATAAGAGTCACGGCAATTAGAGGAGGGATGGAATTAAACGGCATAATTCAAGGGCCTGAGCATTCCCCACTGCAGGGCTTAAATTGAATTAATACCCAGTGTACACACATTTATAAATGTCATATATGGGTGGCTGTTTAACGAAGGATGCTGAAAGAAACCTCCAATGGGATTAATCCTGCTGCTTTCAGTGGACATGGGCATTTAAGGTCTGGCAARCCACAGTTTTAATGAGACTGTTATTGCTATAGAAGGGGACAGTAATGAATGAATAAAACTTCCTGGAAGAACCCCTAAGATTCAAAATACCAGTTCTTTTTTCCTTTTTTTTTTTTCTCCTTTTTTAAATACCCTTGTGTTATATCTAGATCAGTTTATAGACAGATTATCCAACATCAGGAAGAAAATCTCTTGTTTCTTCAATCTCAGCAGAAATAACCAATTTTGATGAGAAGGTGGCAACAATCTACCACAAGTAGAAAGGCACAGGAGGAGAATAGTTGCTGCTCAACTCTACTAACAAAAATTGATAGCAAAGAAAAATAAACCTGGAAGCTGACTACTAATTGTGCATGAAATGCTTTTAAAATATGTACCCCACCGTGACATAATGACCTTCATCACACTAGTATTTTCACAAATGGAAATTGTATTTCYACTAATGCTCAGTCATTCAGCAATACATTTCACCTTTTTTTTAATAATATTTTTATTAATAAATAGATTTGATCTTTCACAACATAAAACAGGATCTTCAAGTGTCATAYGGAAATTCATCACGTGTGCACACCTATATACCTTTATAAACATGTCGAAGTGTCAGCGGTACCTCATCCATACGAATGCATACAGACTGTTTGATTTTCGTTTGAAAAATCAAACAAACAAAGCAAAGAATAAAATTTTGAATGGCCAAAGTGTGTGACTGGATCCTTGTGTTCCTCTGCTGTGCTTTGCTGCACTGAGTGTCTACATGTGTGTCCACTGTGTASAGTGCCAGGCTTTTCTGCCCTGCAGTCAATTGCAGTGAGTGGACAGCCATCATTAGCTTAAATATACTGATGCGTATTTCTTTTTTTCTCTTGAAAATCCAATAATTAGGCGCTCACCACTCCTCTAATTGGACCAGATTGCCATCACCCACCACTGAGCCACTGATTATGGGAATGGCTTAAATATACGTCCTGTTAACACCCCTTAACAGCACGGCTTCCACTGCCACACGAAAGCCATGGTGAGCAAACCGAGCATATTTACAGTGATGTGCACTGCTATGTCAATCCACCTGCTTTATCAGGTTTTGGGATAGAGTTTATTTTCTTTTTTTAACCTATGAATCACTGCTTTCTTATGAGATAATGACACAGAGATCAAATGCTTGTAACAAAGCAAATACTTTGTGKCACTATTGAGGAAAGAAGCGAAAACAGTGAATGCGTACAGGGAAAATAAGTCATATATATTTTTCTATTGGGACATAGCATGTTGCACATTTATAGYGGCCATGGAAAAATTACTTATTTTATCAGTATTTGCAAGCTCAAGTGCAATTTCAGCCTTCCATTACAATCCAAAAATCCCAGAATGGTTGAGCCCGGAAAGGGCCCCTGGATCAGATGCTAATTAGCAAAGAAAGCCATTTATTTTACCAAGGGTAGAAACGGCAAATGAGGAGTCACACGAAAATCTGTATAAATATTAATGCAACACCTTTTATTAGGCTATGATAGTAAGTAAATGCAGCATGAGTAAAAGATATTTATTGATACTTTGCTCCTTCATGTGCATTTTATTTGCAGAAAGCTTTATCTTTGTTTTATTTTGTACCTACACAAATACATGTACACACACATAGAAATCTGGAAAAAAAAAAAAGTGCAATAGTTTAAGGTTTTAGTAAAAATATCCATGTTTAAAAACACAGAGACTCCTTTTTGCATGTGGGTATATTGAGAAAAAAATGTGACACTGCATCCATAACTTCTCTGACAAAGAGCTGAGAAAAAGAAAAAAAGACATGTCTTTAATGCATTTTTGTTAATCTGCTCAAATGCACAAAATGCATAAATTGTTTTTAAAGAGCCATGTGATTACGGCATGCAAGACTGAGAAAGTGCTTTCCCGTCATCTACATCATTCTGAGCCAGACTTACTGGTGTCCTAATATATTAAATAAAGCAAGGGCTGTTGCACCAATAAAGCAGCACAAGCATTGACCAGTTTATGAGCTCCAGCCCAATTTTACGCTAAAACAAATGAAAATTTTACATTTAGGGGGTSTAGAGGGCTACAAAACCTTTCCCTCTCTACATTGTTCAGCCTTCTTGGTGGCTCTGAGCAACATCCCACTGGGCACCAGAGAAGCAACGCAACCGTGCCATGGATGTGCATATGGTATTGAAGCGTTTACTCCAACAAGTGTCGGACTCRACGATCKYRAAGGTCTTTTCCAACCATAATGATTCCTATAGCGAGGGAAGCACCATGCGCCATCGCTCCCAGCTCTTGCAGCTGTGTTTACACGTGTTCMCCCTCGAGACAGCAAACACGTCTGGGCTGTAGATGCTACAAGGCTCTGTGTCCCCAAAGCATCATTTTGTCACGCCATCCTTCTGGCCACCGCGGCGAAAAGGAGCTGCTAGGACACACAAGGAAGAGACGTGGTGAAAATAGATCTTGCTGTTCTCCTCGGCCACGTGGTTTCATCTACAGCTGGTTGGTATTTTTAGCACGGCATTTTAAATCCAAAGCGGCTCTTTTTTGTGTGTGTGTTACGAGAGGACACGGAAATTTTGGCAACGGATACATGGACACCAGTTCCATGAAAAATTTTAAAAGCGGTCCATCTGTAAAACGTCAGCAACTGTGAAATTTATGCTTTCATTTTTTTTTTTTATCTCTGTCTTTCAGGAGCTGGTTTTGCTTCCATCATCCTTATAAATCAGGAAAATTTACAAATGATTTTTTTTTTTCTGCTGTCTGTGAAACTTCTGAGTTGTCCAATCTGGGGGATGGCACCCATGGAAACCCCGGTCTTTCTGCTGCATGAATWTGCCAAATAAGTATATGAAAGAAATAAAGTAAATAGGAGGAACTGATTTATTTATTTTTTTAAATTAGCAGCACTTCTTAGTTACGTGTTTTGTCAGTGTGAATTTTACCTATCAACTGGTGTGTGTTATGGTCACATCAGTGCCACAGTGTCATTCTTGGCCTTGCTCAAGAGATTTCAACCAACTCCCATTGCAGGTTCCAGTGCAGCGTTTTTCTCGCTGTCTTTGGTGGTGATGCTGTGTGTATCAGTGAGGCGGTCAAGAGGTAGGAGAAGTAGGGGGGAAAATCCCAAAAATCTGTGGCTAGGTGCTCACATCCTGCTGTGAGATGTGTCCCTGCTGGAGCTKGATGATCTCTAGAGGTCCTTTCCAACCTCAGCCATTATGTGAGCYACTCTGCCTTACCTCATGTTTAAAAATTACAAAAAAAGGATTTAATGAGCTCCACATCCACCGGATGATTCCCTCACTGCTGCTACTGACGGACATACTTTGTGGGACCCACACATAGGGATCATAAGGACTCCAGGAAACCTTCCGAGAAGCCTTCCCATCCCTCCATGGGATCCTGCACCATGGTTGTGTGCACAGAGGCAAATTGCTGGGATATCTGCAGCCCCTTGAAGGCAGATATTTAATCTTGAAAAAAAAAATTTGCTGACATAAAAGAAAAGGAGATTAATTGCATCCTAGACCCTTYCAGACCCATTCAGGCGACACACTAAAATGCAGTCATAAAAAAATCTTCTCCTACCTTCCAGTTTTGATATTTTCTGTCAGGTTTAAAGTGACTAATTTACCATCAGCTCCCATTAGGCAAAGATTCAAAGCTGCCATTCAAAGCTAATCAATCCTCCCGAAATACCCTCATTAAAAATGCCAGCTACGCAACTTTAACATGCTTTCGACTTACGCTTTAATCCAAACATGTCAACAGCTCTCAAGGTGTTTGTGCTGATCAAGGGAGCAGAGCTTTGAACTTCGTCTTTTCCTTTATGTTCAACTAATAGGGTTAACATGTTTCCCAAGGATGAAGACTATGATGCTTGTGCTGGGAGTTGCTTAGGAGAGTCAAAGGGAGACTGAAGTTGGCAGGACATTAAATAAAGTTAGGTGCTTTCAGGTCCCTAATCAAGCTTAGAGGAAGTTTGAAACACATTTGCAAGCTTGCTTGTCCTTTGAAAGCTTTCTAATATTTATTTATTTATTAGTCATGAGCTGCTGTTTCATATATAYTGATCTAGGTGTTGAGTTTTTCTTCTTCACCCCAAGGACCCTGCCCTTGCTCCTCAAGGCATGACTATACTGAGGTGGTTGTGGAGCACATCCTGCTGCACTCTCAACCAGGAGAAACCAGTCCAGCCTCTGCTTGTGGGCAGCCTTTGCAGTAGTTTGAGAAGGCACTGCTTACCARCAGCTACTTCTTTGCTCTAATTTGGATGCATCACGGGGAAAATTACAGATTTTTTAAAATGGAAAGTTAAAGGATTTAGGGACTTCCCAAGCATGAGAAAACAGGGCAAGGACAGTTTGAGGAGACAGTCTATCATCAAACTTTCTCATTGGAATAGCATTTTAGACAGAGTATTCTTTTTTCCTTATACACATCAAGGGTACTCAGACAAGCAGAAATAATGGCCTCCGGCTAATGATTGAAAGGCAACGTCAAAGAACCAGTAACCCACACACTTGTCGCGTATAACAAATTTCCTTCTCCTCCATCCGGGAGGAGGGCATGCTTGCAGGGTGTGTTTCCCTATCTCAGAAACAGAGTAATGTTTGAGGATGGGAGCTGCCCTCCACAGGTTATTTGCCCTGTCTTCCTCTCAAGCCCAGTTGTAGCAGGTTGCTCAGGGTCTTTCCAGGTGGGTTCCAGACACCACCGAAGGTGGAGACTCTGGAACAACCCTGGGCAACCTGCTCCACGATCTGACCACTCACGTCGTAAAAAAATGTCCCTATATTTAATCAGACTGCCCCATGTTCCCGGCTACGCCTGTTGTCTCTCACCCTTTCACCATGCATCTCTGAGAAGTATCTGCCTCAGCTTCTCCACACATGCCCTTCAGATGTTGGGAAGGACACCGACATCCCCCCTTAGCTTTGCTTTTCTCAGACTGAGAGGAACCACTCCTCCTATCCCCTCTTCACGCATCATGTTCTCCAGACTCCTACCTTGTGTCAGTATTTCCAAGTCTCTCTTGTACTGGGAGCTCCAAACTGAACACGCTACTCCAGATACAATCTCACAAGGAGCAAACGGAAGGGAAGGATCACTATCACACAGACACACACCCTGGACCTGCTGGCTGCATTTGTTTTAAGGTGCCCCCACAAGTGGCTGTTTTTTTCTGCAGGGATTTACTGATGATCCGCAGGTAACTTGTTGCAACTATCACTCCARAGTTGTAGGGATTTTTTATGCAGCTGCTTTTA
The DNA here is from genome assembly GCA_003342815.1 of Eudromia elegans. Lineage (NCBI taxonomy): Eukaryota > Metazoa > Chordata > Aves > Tinamiformes > Tinamidae > Eudromia > Eudromia elegans. The sequence goes on from PTEX01000013.1 coordinate 193,567, forward strand.
GTCCTGCAGCTTACTGCAGGAAGGGGTTATTCCAGCCTGGAGACTTTTGTTCTGGTTGAACTTCATGAGGTTTCTTTTGACCTTCATTGCCACATGTTTGATCCTCGTTGCTCACTGAACAAACCCATCGTGTTCACAGAAACCCAAATGGCTTTACTCAAATGAAGATCTGACTGTTCTCCATAAAAAAATACAGACTAAGAAAGAATGAGCAAAATTATCCTGTTAATAACCTTACCTAAATATTTCCTATGTGAAATTCAGAAAATAATAACTATACATAATAAGTTGTTCCTTGTATGTCTTTGAATCTGACAGCCTTTCAATTACAATTATTCATTACATACGTTGCAGAGCAAAAATAAAAATTTAAAATAAATTTATTACTTTAATGTGCTATATAGGCAACACATTCTAGATGTGTCGTGTCTTGTCCTTGGTCTTACCAAGGCAAGAAGAAGGTGGCTCTCTTTTCTGCCTCATCTTGTGATTTTGATACATCTACAGTTTTGATTAAATGACTAGTAGAGGAGTGCAAGTCAAAAAGATTGACCAGGGATGATCTTGATTCAACTTAAGTTGAAAAGAAAGTCTTTAATGCAAATACTAGAGATGACAAAGGCAGATCAATTAAATTATCATTTCTGCTGCTCTCGGTTTAGTGGTTAAAATGACCTAGAAAAACACTTCTCTTTTCACAAACTCTGTTCAAAAGAGTGAGGGAGGAGGGTCAGAAAWTGGCTTCTGGCTTTTATGGGAGTCTTACACATGTATAAGGATATAAGATTTGAGCCCTCATAGGTACCTGTATTTTAAGTGGCTGCAATGAGACACAAAGAATTCAACTCTCTTCCTTGCTCATGCATCAGGAGGGAAGCTCAATCAGCAGCTGTATTTGTTTTGAAAGGATGCAGTTGGATTTAGCCTAATCCCAGAGACAGGGAGAGAGAGCCTCAGTTTATTAGCTGATCTAAAAGGGAGGGAACTGCTTGAATTTTGAATTTTGCACCTGGAGGACCAAGTGAGCCTCAAATCGAGGCGCACTGTTACTCTGTAGCTATATGTTCAGATAGGTTTTGAAGTTGATCATCCAAGAAGCCAAGCACAAATTGCAATGCACAGCAATGCAATGTGGCCATCCATTTGTTTCCTGTCACCAGCCTGGAAATTCGCCAAGAAACACTTGTTTSGGTGCGAGGGGGAAATTTATTTACATCCACACGACGTCTCTCCGAATTGCAAATATATTGCAACTGAATATGTGGAAAGAAAACACACTGAGATTTTTAATCCCAGCAATTTGGGCCTAAGCACGCCACAGGGCCTGCGGAGAAGCTTAATGGGTTGCTATAGATTAGCACACCGCAGGGAAATAAGGATGCTTGGCTTTCAAAAGCTAACAGGCTTAAACTTGAGTTTATCAGGCCAGTGGAAGGCATTTTTTAAAGGTTTGTGCTYGGTTGCACCACTCCAAATTTTGTAGTGTTGCACGCAGCAAATGTTCAGCATGGATGAGGAAGGACAGAACTTGGTCTTTGTAGGCTCATTTCATAAACAGTCTGGARAAATACCCCCAAGAGGAGTTGATGTGGTCATAGGACACTTATAGGGCTTGGTTCCTAAATCTGCTAGCAAAACATGATAAGGTATATGAATAACAAAAGCCCATAGGCGCAGGATTACTACTATAACCAGTCTCTAAAGAAAAAGAAGAATGAGCAAGATATTTTCTTGGGTGGCTTTTCATTACATCTAGGAAGACTTAACGTTTCCATAAGTCAAGGAAAGAYTGGCATCATCTAAAAGATCAGACAAATATTGCTGTTGTAATGAACACCAAATTCTGCATACATACACACCAGGGACGTGTGATGGCAAAGGAAATAATGTAATTATTTCAGGCAGCAGCATCTCGAAAGCTCTTTTCTCTCTCTTTCTCTCAAATAAGAATATCTCTGGAAGGAAATAGTCTCCTTATCTCTCATTTTACTTTTAACTACATTGTATTTTTACTTCTTCTTTGKATTCCTAGAGATTATTTCTTTACAAGAAGAAAGATGGAAAACAAACAAACAAAAAAGAGATTTTATTTTTGGCTTTCATCTTTTATGGACTTATTAYCTGCATGGCTACATCTTGTATATAGAGTACACAAGAGGTATAGTAAACACAAGAGGTGTAGTACACACATATATTTCTTCATAGATGTGCATACAAAAGAAACATTAAAAAAAAGAAAAAAGTTCATTTCCCAAAGAATTAAAATTAATCTGATTTTGATTTCTGCGAGGAGGCCTATTTTGGGCTAATCCCTGGTTGAAGAGTGGAAGGAGCCATAATTGGAAGACAACAATGGCATTTTTGGATGTGGTCCTGATGTGCACAGCATTGAATGTTTCATCTTAAATGAATCTTATGAATGTGTCAATACACCAAACAATCATTAAGAAAAAGGAATGGGAACTATTTAATATTGTACATAACTCTTGTTCTATCAGGGTTAGTCTAGCTTTACCTGATAAATTTTACTCTACGTTTCCCACTCTGCATGGTGCCCTTTTTTGATAAGTTTGAATTCGTATTAATATTTTTTAGTAGAGTATCACATCATGAAGTTATAGACTCGAGGGGATAAATTAAGGTAAAATAGCAGGTAAAGCAAAGTGTCGTGGGAGTTTTAAGGCACTTCTTTATAATAATAAAGCAGCATTTCTCCATGTCAGTAGAGGAATTGTATTATATATTGGACAAGCCCTGAGATTTCATGAAACCTTTTGAATTTTGTTTTCCTTGAGTGCTCGTATTTATAAAATTGGCCCAATGTGAACAGATATAATATCCACTTAGAAGCAATAGTTTAAAGGGCAGTTGTGGAAAGGAGGAGGAGACAGGAAAGAGCAAGAGTAGGAAAGGGGAGAATGTGCCTTCTTGCTACGGAGAGCATGTTTGACAATGTATTTTCTTCTGGCAGGACACCAGGATCAAGATGGACTTAATGGGAATAAATCACAGAACAATTAAGGATGGAAGGGACCTTTGAAGATCATCTAGTCCATCCCCCCTGCATAAACAGGGTCACCTAAAGCACTGTACACAGGATCACGTCAGGATGTGTTCTGAGTATCTCCAGAAAAGGGGACTCCACAATCTCTCTAGGCAATTTGTTCCAGTGCTGTCACTCCCATAGTAGAGATTTTCATCAAACTCAGGTGGTATTTCCTGTGCTTCTTTCTGTGCCCATTGCCTCTTCACTTAACACTGGCCACCACTGAAAGGTTTCTGACTCAATGCTCTTGACACCCTCCCTTAAGATATTTGTAATACACTGATAAAGCATCCCTAGTCTGCCTCCTCTTTTCCTAACAGGCTACACAGGCCCAGCTCTCTCAGCCCTTCCTCATCGCACAGATGCTCCAATCGCCTATGCTGGACTCTCTCCAGTAGCTCCATGTCTCTCTTGTACTGGGCACAGCACTCCAGATGCAGCCTCACCAGAACTGAGTAGAAAGGGGGAGCTGCTTCCCTTCACCTGCTGGCAACTCTCTTCCTAATACTCCCCGGGATACTATTTGGCTTATGGACAACTTGTTCTCCACCCAAGTCCTTCTCTGCAAAGCTGCCCTCYGGCAAGTCAACTCCCTAGTCTGTACTGGTGCCTGASGTTATTCCTGCCCAGACAGAGGACTCTGCACTTGCCTTCGTTGATCTTCATGAGGTACATCTCTGCCCAACTCTCCAGCCTGTCTAGGACCTCCTAAATGGTAGCACAGCCCTCTAGATGTTAGCCTCTTCTCCCAGTTCTGCATCACCAGCAAACTTGCTACGGGTGCACTCTGTCCCTTCATCCAAGTCTCTGATGAATAATGAACAGGATTGGAAACAGTACTTCATCCCGGGGACATCTCTAGATACAGAACTTCTCCTGGATGCCTCAACTCTTCACCACTGATCACAGCCCCCTGAACTCTGCCATTCAGCTACTTCTCAATCTACCTCTCTGTCCACTCACCTGGCCCATACTTCCTCAGCTTGACTATGAGGATGTTGTGGGAGACAGAGTCAAAAGCCCTACTGAAGTCACACAACATCTGCTACCTCCTCCTCATCCACCAAACCAATCATCCCATCACAGAAGGCTGTCAGGTTGGCTGTCAGGTTGGTTAAGCACSATTTCCTCCTGGGGAATCCATGCTGTCTCTTCCTAATCCTCCTTGTCCTCTGCATGCAAAGGCTGCATTTGATTGGGTCCCTCCTTACCTATTGTGAAGACCGGCATGAGACTAGCTTTCCTCCAGTTCTCAGGTACCTCTCCTGGTCAAAAACCTTTTCCCTGACCGGGAATCGAACCCGGGCTGCGGCGGTGAGAGCGCCGAATCCTAACCACTAGACCATCAGGGAGCTCATAAATGCTGGTTTGGAAGCTTTGTTAATAACAGACTCCTTTCATAGAATCATAGAAAAATAGATTCATACAGTTGGAAAAGACCTTCAAGATCACGAAGCCCAATCGTAAGCCCTTCAACAGCATGCCTGTTAAACTATGTCCCTGAGTGCCTCATCTACATTTTTCTTGGACACTGTCAGGGATAGTGACTCCACCACTTCCCCAGACAGCCTGTTCCAATGCTTCCTCATCCTTCCCAAGCAGAAACTTTTCCTAAAATCTAACCTGACCCTTCCCGGCTCAACTTGAGGCCCCTTCCTCTTGTCCTATTTTTGGTTGTTATTTTGGAGAAGAAATCGACCCCTGCCTCACTACAATCCCTGTTCACGTAGTTGTAGAGAGTGATAAAGTCTCCCCTGAGCTTCCTCTTCTCCAGGCCAGATTACCTCATCTCCCTCAGCTGATCCTCACAAGGTCTGTGCTCCAGCCTCTTCACCAATTCATTGTCCTTCTTTGGACATGCTTCAGCACCTTCATGTCCTTCTTGTAGTGAGGGGCCCAAAACTGCACACACTGTTTGAGGTGCAGCCTCACCAGCACCGAGTACAGSAGGATGATCAGTTCCCTGGTCCTGCTGGCTATACTGTTCCTGATACAAGCCAGGAGGCCATTGGCCTTSTGGGCCACCTGAACACTCTGCTGTCCTGTGTTCAGCCAGCTGGCAACCAACATCCCCASATGCTTTGCTGCTGGCCTTCCTTACCACATCCCTGCATTCTCTGGCAATGTTCCTATCTTCCTCACAAGTGGTGTAACCCTTCCTCCATGTTATGTGTTCTTTTTCTCTCAAAGTTTTTGCAAGAGCTCCTTGTCCATTCACRCAGGTCTCCTGCCCCACTTTGCTGGACTTCTTTCTTGTAGAAATGAACCGATCCTGAACTTGGAGAAAGTGGTGCTGAATATTAGCTGACTCTCCCGGACTCCTTTTSCTTCCAGGACTCTTTTCTGGCCCAGGGGATTCCTCCAAGCAGGTCCCTGAAATGGTCAAAGTTGGCTCTCTTGAAACCCAGGGTTGCAATCCTAGTTCTTGCCCAGCTTCCTCCTCACAGGA
>PTEX01000013.1:199288-251507 GCA_003342815.1 Eudromia elegans
CCTCCATAGTCCATGAGCAAAATCCTAACATGAAAACAGTGGAAGCAACCTGTGGACTTCAGCAAGAGGGCAAAGGAAGTCTGAAGAGACCCAAGAGAAGCTCCTGTGCGGTGAGGGAGGWCAAAAGGTAGCTTGGGGCAGACGAGGCTCTGGGGTGACTCCGCACCAAACGCTTTGGCAGATTCTACCAACTACTTCTTTCTGCAGTGGCGAGTTCAGGTCACACACAACAGTTGCTACTCTACTCATCACAACACTTCCTTCTTCTTCTTTTCTTTTTTTTTTTTTTAATATTTTTAAATGATGCCCAGATCTTTCCTGTATTTTATTATTTTTATAAGGTTTTGCCCCAAGTCTTTTTATTTATTGCTTTCATTTACTAAACTGTTATTGTTACAGCAGCCTTTGATTGTGCATCATAAAAAATAAATTAAAGAAAAACAATGGTGTTTAAGAGATTTCTCATCGCTTCCATTAAGAATGATGGCATTTTGTTATCTCAATTTCATCCTCCGCCAGGTATAGCTCAGGTAATTGAACTCAGTTCGTATTTCTTACTAGGGTTCATTACTCAAAATAGAAGAGAATAATGAAATAATTATGAAAACATCAGTCTTTGAAAGGGTGAAAAGGATGGTAAGAAAGACAGCCCACATTCTTAAGGAGAAAGCTCTGATATCTAACATGTCTCTCCTGGATAGATCTTAATTATGCTCACCTGAAACTAGTGAGTTTGTTAGATGGGAAAAACTTTACCAAGGAAATGGATTTCTAAGTAAGTTTTGGCAGCACCATTATGAATTTTCTATGACCTTGAAAGTTCATGGCAATTTTGGGAAGGTTTCTGAGGACTTAAAGAAAGCAAATGTCATTCCTTTCTTCAAGAAGGGCAAAAAGAAAGATCTGGGCTCCCAGTKAGTGTTACCCAAATCCCTGGAAAAGTGATAGAGCAAATAAACCTAGAAACTATTTCTAACCACATGAAGAGCATCAAGGCACTTGGGAGAAACCAGCATGCATTTATGAAGGAGAAATCACCCTTAATCAACCTGGTAACCTTCCACAGTGAGATGACTAGCTCCATGGATGAGTGGAGATCATGGATGTTCATCTTGTCTTTAGTGAAGCTCTGACACTGTCTCCCAATGTCAGCTAACAGCTTCATGGACAAGCCAATGAGGCACAGGCTTGACAAGTGATCAGTRAGGTGGGTTGAAAACCTGCAGAGGGATGTGATCAGTGGCACAAAGCTCAAAGCACTAGGCCAGTCACTAGTAGTGTCCYTTAAAGGGTCAATACTGGAGCCAATAGTGTTTAACATTAAGTTAAGGACCAGGATGAAGGGACTGGGTGCACCCTCAAAASGTCTGCAGGTGACACAAAACTGGGMGGAGTGGTTCAGACGACTGTGCTGCTGTTCAGAGGGACCCAGACATGCTGGAGAGTTGGGTGAAGAGGAGCCTCATGAACTTCAAGAAAGGCAAGTGCAGGGTCCTACATCTAGGSAGGAACAACCCCTTGTGCCCAACAGATTGGGGCTTGATATGCTGGACAGCAGCTCTTCTGAGAAGTACCTCGGAGTCATAGTGGACAACAGGTTGAACATGGGCACCATCCTTGTGGTGCAGCAGACCAAGATTCTGTGGAGTTTCCATCCTTGGAGATAGTCAAAAGCTGCCAGGACATGGTTGGGTGCAATAGGCTTAGGTGACCCTGCATGAGCAGGTTAGTTGGACTAGATGATCTCTAGAGGTGCTTACCAACCTCGGCAGATCTGTGATTCTGTTCTAACTGTGCCAAAGTGATATAAACTTTCACAAAAGGAAGCCAAAAAGTTATATAAATACTAATAGTATATCGGTATTAGCAACAGTAATGACTTTGCTCATTTCTTGACTTAAGTCACAGTCTGTTTAGAGGCATTTTATTTATGTTCCAACAGTTCCCAGTTCATAGAAGCAAATTAGGGATCGTAAACGATGCTGTGCTGCGAAATCCACGAGCATTTTTAGCACCAAGCAGATGATGATTTGTGAACAATTTTAAAGAAAGTTAATGCGTTTTTACAGAACATTAAAAGCCAACATTTTCTACTGCAGCACTATTCCTCTCTCAAGACACTCAGGTCTCCCATCACTCCTGTCAAAGGCAGCTACGCTTTGGTCACAGGGATGGTTGCAGTTGAACTGTCTCTCTTGGGAGCATGTGAGAAGGGAAATACTGAGACTTTCCTCCYGAGTGCTAAGAAGGTAAGCTAATAGTTTGGCACCAGGACCTGCTGGCTTTCAAAACAAAACTTTAACTTCCAAATCTGGTGGACTTCAGTAGAGTACGCATTCCCCATAGGCACACACGCATGGACATGGGTGTCTCCAGTGATGTTAGACACTTCCACCATCACCATGTCCTGGTGTTTMCAGCCCAGCTACCTCCAGCTTCCGCATTACAATTGAAAATGCCCTTCCCACAAGAGCAAGATTTTGGCAGGAAAAATTCTGCTTTTCTTCCCCTCCTCCTGTGGAAAGGGTTTAGGAAAAGCAAAAGGAACAGTTTTGTTTCAGATGATTGGCTCATCCTAAATGGAAAACATTGGCATGTTTAACAGAATGGAAAGCATCTAGCTTGACACAAGCCCACTCCTGCCTTAGCTGCTGCCTCCTCTTGGGAGGATTATATTTTGTCAACTTGGTGTTTTTTCTTTCTTTTACGAGACAGGCTTCTTGTGATCCACATAATACAATATGCAGAGCCTCAAATATAAATATGCAGAGCAAAACTCCTGCAATTTTTTGATTGCATAGTATAGTACAACTTTCTAGGATGAAGGTCCCGAGGAAACCGGCCAAGTGATTGCATTACTAATTTTGCACGAGACATAAAGCACTTACCAGGAGCTATGTTTAACACAGTGTTCAGGCTAGTCAGTCATTATCTCTGTAATTAAAAAAAAATAAAAAAAGTCCAAAGGAAAGCAGAAGCGAAAAAAAAAAAATCTTTTAAATAGGCATTAAAATGCTAATGCTTCATCCTTGTAATGAAGGTTTTAACAAGAGCAGAAGATGGGAATGATTGCAACCGCTAATGTAACATTTTCCATTTTAGCTGTCATTCTAACAACATAATTTTGTGGTCCTGCATGCTTGTTGGAGCTCTGTTGATCCCAATATATTTCATTTCCTTGCTGAGTGTCTGCCTGTGTAAGCTAATATTGGTCCAGGCTGAAGTACTTTAGCCTCTGTAGAAGTGCTTGCGCTGATCTTTAATCTTTTCTCAAAATGAATTTTTCAGAGTTATTTTTAAATGAGTTTTTAGTGCCAGGGAAAGGTATGAGAGGTATTTATTCACTCTTTTTTCTTTTTTCTTTTTTTTTTTTCTCATTGAAACAGGATGTAAGATATGTAAGATGCACATCCTACTACAAATGAGACAATCCTATAGAGTAAAAACAATTCTCCTATTACATCACAGACTGCAGCAATAAAAACATCCCTATACCGTARCTATTATAGCTGAGATTATGAGTCTGAATATCTCACAATCTTTAATGTTTTCCATGTGTGAAATAGCTTTGTAAATTACTTTCCCAGAACCAAGAGAATCRTAGCAAAATGAGGCTGAGAAATCTGTCCATCACCAAAGCCTAGATGTCTATACAACTAAGCAAGAATAGAGATTTCACTGCTGAGATAGGACCGTGACACCAATCTTCTCCAACCAGTCATGTTCATTTTTGTATTTTACATGTCTTTATATGGCCAGTGGTAACCACCTAGCTYTCCTGTTTGTTCTGTGAAAAAAAAAGAGGAAAAAAAAGAAAAAAGACTTCTCACTTATTTACAGCAGAAATTTTATTAATCATTTCCCCCTCAATCATAAACCCCTAAGCCTCAAAAGGGTTGTCCAACCACCAGCACCAAAGCAATGCAACAGGATGAATGGATTTCACCAGGGTCCTTGTCTGGTAGGGCACCTGTGGAGGTCTGGTTTGGGCTCCTYCCCTGGCCACTTCTTTCACAAAGGAAAACACTAAAAGAGGAAGTAAATACTAARTAGGTGAAGCAGGGAGGCGGGCACAAGGTTGATCCAATAGCTAAATGCCATTTCTGCACCATGAGCTCCAAGGCGAGGACCAGCCCTTGCTCAAACGTGATGAGATGTGGACCTCCTGACCCGTGTGTAAAGGGAGCCCTTGCTACAGGCATGGCAAGCAGCCCACAGGCTGAGAGGAATGCCACACTTTTATTGCACACTGTTCCCTGAAGAAAAAGTTACACGCAGAGAAACGATGCAGCAGGTCCTGCAAATACATGGATCTAATAGAAAAAGAGCAAGCAGYAGGGGCTGATGGTATTTAAATTAAATTGTCCAGTCCAAAGATAGCTTGTTTTTGCCTATTTGGTACAAAGCATTGCCACACATACTGTATTTTTTACAGCACTGGCAGAAATGAAAAGACTTCTTGCTTTGGCAGGTCACAGATTTCTGATCGATGAGCCAACAGGCACAAAAATKACTGTCCAGTGTCTATGTACTGGACTTTTTATTGAACAGCTACATGAGTTTTTGATGAAGTCTTATTTTGGTCACTTAGCTAGACAGGTTAGCTACATGCTAGGATTAAAAGGGAATAAAGAAGATATTTAATTGAATAAAGGAAAATATCCTAAATGCGATACATAATTGAATTCTCTTTTGGCCAGTGATTTCAAGGATTAGACACGCTGTATTACTACATTGATGCTTTAGGTATTTTGGGGAAAACTGCTAAAAAATCCTYGCTTGGTGTGTGCTGGAATTTGTAAACACGTTAATAATAATCACAAAGATAGAGTAGAAAAAGGCAATTTACTAGCTTGGTACATGATTCAATTTATCAAAAGGATTTAAAATGTTACTTACTTTTAAAATTGCAATGTGCTATCCCAAAAACCATATCTTTTCTTACAAATATCAAGAGAAACAATTAAGATTCAGTATAAGCCCTAGCACTTTCACACATACTCTCAAGATGTGTTACATCATTGGTTTTTTAAAGCTGAAAAGATGGAAAATCTTTTAAATTATTTTTGCATTACACCAGTGTGTTTTTCCAGTGAAATTTGTCCAAAGCAGATGAAAGATGCAGTTTAGAAACATGAAGTGTGTATTTGGACACACCCTAATTCTGTGCAGATAACCACAGAAATCCCCAKCAGCAGTAAGAGGTCTGCTGCAGGGCTTATTTTGCCCAATAAACCCYTGTGGTCATACAAATATCAATGTGGAGATTCCAGGACAGTCAATTCCTTCATCAAACATCTGGGAGCTACTGGACCTGTGTGTGTCTGTGATACTAGGTCTAGTCTAAATTAAGCTGAAAAATTACACCACGATTAATGGCTATTCTTGGGAGAAGTTATTACTGGTTACTATTAGCTTCTCATATGAAACTATTATGCTTATTTATTTTTTTTTCCTCCATCCTGACACAACTTTTCACATTCTTCCTTTATTTCAGGCCATAGTGAAGCTATACTTTTGTCAGCAAGCCATGACAGATCTGAGATTAAGTGCTTGAATCTCTTGGAATAKAAATACATTGCCACTGTGGACATGGAAAAATACACTGGCCTGCTTTTTCTCTTAAAAAAGGTCTCCCAACTTCTCTTCAGCCACACACATTCATAGTAGAAGCTCAATACGACGAGCAGCAGAGGAAAACTGGATAATAAATGTGGTCAATAATCTCAGAAAGTATCACTATAGTGAACTGCAAAGGGCATTGGCAAAAAGATGGTGAATTCCTGTCTCCTTTACCTCAAATTTGTTATGGAATAGAATCCACACAGAGCCTGTGTGAGCCCAGACTTCTCAAACTGCTGCACAATTGCTTCAGACAAGTGCTCTTGCCATGTTGTGTGGCGGTGTTAAACGCTTGTGGGTTGCATTTTTGGGCAATGAGAAGTTAAAAGACTATAAGAAGAGACAGAGCTAGGATAGAAATCCAGATGTGGGCCACAGGCAATCTGCTTTGGGTGACTCGAGATGGTTGGATTCCATGACTTCTAGTGGTGGCTTCCAACCTCAGTCACGCTGTGAAATGAGCTCCACTGGTCTTGTTTCTGCACACCGGCACTAAGTGGAACTSTCTTAACCCACAGCAAAGGGTTCGGGTTTGGTCCTTGCCCTTCATCTCACTCCTTTTTCCTATTTGGGGTCAATGCCTGTCTTTTCTCCTGCAGCCTCCATCTCAGCTGGGTTGCAGCTGCAAAATTCCTCCCTGGATGTACGACCCTACAAACATAAGACGACCTGCACAGGGTCAGAATAAAGGTCCCTCTGGTTCAGTAGCTTGTCCTTGAAAATGTCCATTAGTGGATACTTAGGGAAGCAGATGCAAGCAGGGCTAGTGTTCCTCAAAACACTCTCTCTGGCTCTGGGGCTTTCTCAGCCAGATGTGCTGCCTTTGTAAGGAAAAGTCCTGGAGTGATGTTTCTTTCATGAAAATGAGAAGCCAGGAGATAGCTGGGGGTCATGTGCTAAATGTAAATCTTTGTGCAAACATGGCAAGCTTTTAAGGCACTGGAACTAATTTTAGGCCATCTCCAGACACATTAGATCTACTTTGCAGGTTTTTGAAGTGAAGTACAGAGAAGCAATGTGCCTAGGGTCACCTRTGTCCTTGGCAGGGCTGTGAGCACCACTGACTGCTCCTGAAAACTTTAGAAAGAGAAAAGAACATGCAAGTATACTTTTGGTGTGCTGTGAAACACACARTGCTTCTTAGAGTGCTTTCTGTTAAAAGAGAACTAAAACCAAMACAACAACAAAAAAMCATGATGTTTAAATTCAGGTTAATTTAATCCAGCTGGTTCAGGGGAGTCTGTCCACACTGCACTGTGAAGCTGTGATTTCAGATTTTCCATATCCTGCGCTCCCTTGCATTCCTCACTTGGAAGGAGCAGGCATTCTTAGTAAGGGGCAGAATTGACACCTATCATTTTATTACTTTACAATCAATGTGGAATGAAATATTGTGAAATATTCTGACTTGGAAATATTTAATTAAAAAATTCAGACCCAATTCAGGATTAACAAAAAGACAACAGGAGAGTGGGATCCTTGCTTAAAGATATCGAGGATGAAGTCCACAGACTCATTTCCTGCAGCACTGCATGTTCATGTGCATTTACACCACACATACCAAACTCTCTTTGGGTCTATTTTTGTTAGCACAACACCCAACACCAAGAATCCATTTCTGAATCACCTCCTAAACATTACTCCAACACAGAACAACGGGCAATTCCTGAAGATCTTATGCTGATCAAGAGAAGATTTCAAGTCATCAATATTCTTTCAAAATGGAYAGCTACAGTAGCATTTCAAAGATTGATTGAGTAGGATTGGAATACTTGCGAAAAGGAATATTATCACTTCAGTTCCAAAAGCAAAATGATGTCCAGCTCAGGAAGGTGTCCATTAGCCTGCTRTACAACCTTTAGGTACTGCACTTTATTTTCCCAAGGTAATACTCTGGTAACTTCATCAGACAGTACTGCAAATGGTAGGAACTATATAATAATGGTAAGGAATACAGCAAGGACTGTATTCACTAGCAATTCCAGAGACTAGGTGTTTGTACATCTTAAATATCAAAACAACTTCCTCTACCACCTCTCTCCAATCAAATGTACAGACATGTATACTGTTTTGAACACCTACTACAACCAACTCAAGGAAGGTTGCCTTATATTGGGTATCTTTTTRTGGTGGGGTCTTCATGTTCCTATCAGACCCTTCAATAGAGCATTCAGGGCCAATGAGATAAAAACAAGTGATCTGACCTTTCTTTTGTACTTATCTACATACCATTCATAACATTAATGGATATTATGGAAATAGGCACAGTGAATCACTCAGAGTAATCTTACTTTGCATTTTTACTTCCACCAGTATTTTAGGAAAYGTTACAGATAGAAAGGCAAATTTCATTTAAAGTGTTCCCACTCAGCTCCAGCAGTACGGTAAGATACCAGAAAGGAACTTCATGCTTAAAAAAATAACAAGTGACTTTTTATTTTGTAAGCTTGTAGATTGTAGAGTATAAAAATTCTTCTATGTAAAACATCAGTAAACAAAAGCTAGTCTTTTCCTATATTTGCAATGGACACATTCTTCAAAAGCCCCTTAGCTCTATTAGCAATCTCAGCTCTCAGCTGTATCATAGTTAAGGTAAAAATATTTGCAGTGAGGATCRCACCAGGACACTCTAGCATCTAAATCTTCTTTCCCTGGTCCTGACCATAACGCCTACACTAACCATTACATGCAATGAAAAGGCTCCATAAGGTACTTGCTCCTGGTGTAAGCAGCTCTCTTTCTTATTCTCCAGGCCCTGTATGCCATCTAGTTTCAGATTCCCAAACCCTAACCTTGATTAAAATTATCACATTGGCCATAACACTAGAAGACACCATAAGGCTTTATGTTGCTAAAACAGCRTCTCTAATGGCTCTCTTCCTGTCTCTAGCAATGAGACAAAATTGAATTGAGCAAAATTGAACAACTTCGCTTCTTTAAGCTTATTTCCCCAAGGTATCAGTCCAGCACTTCCAACATACGCCCTCCTTCTAAGTCAGTAAGTGGGAAGTACAAAATCAAATAATAAACTGAGCTCTTGGAGCTTTAATTTCCCAAACCCCAACTGTAATCTAATCTATGTTATAATGAGAGAACAAGTAGAGAATGCAAAGTCTCTGCTGAAACGGGCAGAGGTCTCTTTCTGACCCTGGGCTCACCGAGGAAGCCAACGGCTGGAGGAAAGAGCTTTCCACAAGCAGTTCAGATACGTCGGGCCCATCGGCTGCTTTCTAGTTCTGTGAGCCTTGGAGACTGCAGCTTGAGATGGGACRGACGGATCTGAAAGCCACCTATGAACCACAGAATTCTCTATATAACTTTATATAGGAGCRGGAGCTTAGGCTGAATCACAACGTAACGCCTCGATCAATATGAGGACCAAAACGTAAACCTCTCACCTCTGTATTAAACACAGCAGAAATAAAGCACAACCAGCAGAACCTGGGATTTCTGACTATGCCTTGCTTGAATGTCAACCCTGAACGGGCCAAAGACAGGCTTACTGAACAGTTTTTATAAAGAGTTTCTCCGTTCCCAGGGGAGAATCTCACTCAGGCAGCYGCCGCAATCTGTTCTGCAGAGAGGAATCAATAATGGGCAGGAAGCAAAATAATAAATAACGCTGCCCCGCTGAACGGGAGAAATGGAAATAAGATTGTGGGTGCAAATGAGGAGTGACAGAGCAAAGCCGGGGGGGAAACACACGCCGTGTCAGTCCATTTGCAAGAAAATGGGGTTTGCCTGCAATCTACCTGTGAGAGAGCTAAAACACGAGCAAAGTACCTTGGCGACCTCTTYGGAGCAGAACGTATTTTCTTCTCAAGAGAAGCGGGGTTGTTCACTAAAGTGCCTCTTCTACAGTCTCTCAGCTTGGACAGGCTGTGCTGTTAATCAGGTCGCTTTCACGCATTGTCTCACTAAGAGCCCGGGGTCAAACCGGGAGCTTTAGCACTCTGGTGCTGGAAGGCTGACCCGGGACGGMGTTGCAGCGGGGTGATGTGCACAGCATCCCATCTCTCCGTATCTTTCTCCATTTCTAGAATGGAAAAACATGCTAACAAAAAAATAAAATAAAAAAAAAACACCACACCACCATCACGAAAGGTGATTATAATAACTTAGTATTGATAATACTACCATGATGACKAGTAAACAGACTTCCCTTACAAACTGCATGGAGATTTATATGTCCCAAGCATGGGGAAAGATAGAGTGCCACCACGTGAAACAGTGTGTCTGGGTTTAAATTCAACACTTCTGCAGCCTTTTCAATGAGGATTTATTACTTCTTCCACCCTAGCATGTCAACATTGTACAGTGTTAGTCTCCACACTGGGAGTTCTCCAACCTACTGGGCCATCCCATTCAACCCATTTGTCTCTTAYCTCTAGTTTTATTTTTTTATTTGCAAAAGTGGAGGCTGCCACCAGRAGTTATAATTGCTAAGAGCAGATCAGGCTCTGCAGGTCTTGTTAGTGGTTTTTAGCAGAGACTACGGTGCCTGTCCAAGACCTTGACAGGAGTAGTCTCCAAAATGAGGGAAAAGATATAACTTAAGCCTCAAAGCAGCAGCAGAAACTAATGAGAAGACTGATATGTTGGACTCATAGAATGTTTCACAGATAAAAGATCTTACTCATATGGCAGGACTCATGCACTGGATATGGTAAATTTTTAGGCCGGAAGTGTATGATCACTCAGATAAAAATATGAATATTGAGGAGGTCAAAATAATCAGTCACATCATTGCAACCTCTATGGACCTCGCTATGAGAGGCATGCATCCAGCTACAGCAATGTGACAGGCTGCTGTGAGCTGTTCTTCCTGCAAGACATTTGCATTTTGATTCCTGGCCAGGACTTGGAGCTCATGGAGATGATAAGAGATCTCAAATCTAATTTTACCCAATGAAGTGTATTCATTTTGAATCTAGGAACAGAGCTGAAAGCCATGAGAATTTATTATTTGCTCAAAATTAATTAAACTTAGGAGAAGGAGAAAAGACCAGAAAATTGCGTGTTACTGACACAATTAAAATGCAAAGCTGGTTCTTCTGAAAGAAGAAAAGCTTAGAAAGGAAGAACCTTTTCGAAGGAGCAGTTTAAACTAATTAAAAGTAATACATTCTACTATCCTGAGATGAAGGAACAGCTTACTTGTTTAGGGTGCCACATGGTGTCATTCACTGACAGTAGAGAAGTGGAAGCATTAACAGATAAGTGAGAGCTAACAAAATGCACCACACTAGAACACGGAGTGGTTCCTCTGCAGCCTGTTTTAATTTTACTCCAGCAAAAGCACCGTCCCATTTAGGAGTATGAGATGGGAGACAGAGAGCAGAATAGTTTGGGGGTAAAAGAAGCGTGGGTAGGCAAGATACGAGTGGCTACAGTGCTTATTTAGGTCATGAATATGCTGACGTGAACCACTTTGTAAAAGGAAAAAAAATATAACTACAGCTCACAAGCAGAAAAGTATTTTGGAAGGATAAGTGCAGAATAAACTGACATGCAACTATTAATGAATATGATACTATGAGAACATCTAAAGACTAACCAGAACAGGACCCCACTGAGAAAAGCAATGGACCAAAAAGATGGCAGGTACCTCCTTGTGAAGCTGTCTGTGGCCAGTTCCCAGATAAATAAAAGAGCTGTATTTCATGTAATTCATTCTAGTAGAAAATCCCAGCATTTCAAGCTGTCCTCCTTCATATCAGGACCGATTTCCAAGAATTTCTTTTCCCCTCCACCCCATCCCTCTTTCTTAATTAAGGAGTCACAAACCAAATTTATTCAGATACGCTTCTGTTTTCTAAGACACAGCCCTGACAGGAAAGGCTTTCTGAGACTGACTTTTCCCAGAGTCTTAACACTGCAGTTCTCGCTTGCCTCCTACTTTGCTAGGAGAAATTCCTCAGCCAGACCTTGTTACACRGCCAGCCCTAACAGCATCCTGACAAAGATGTGGATGGAGCTGAGAAATCAGTGCATGAGGACCAGGGAGCCAGGAGCCATCAAAATGAACTTTGTCATCCAGAAATACTCCCGGGGGAATGCCAAAGGCAACAGGACTGCTTACCAAACATGCTGTTTCTCAGTTTCTCTAAGCAAGCAAACACACCTGGTAACAACATGATCCTTATTTTCATACCATGCTTTATTTTGCTCTTATTAAAATTCAGAGGCGTATGGGTAGGGAGATGAAAGCTTTGGAAGGATAACCCAAAGGCTTTCAAGAAGGTCAGGGTGGATTTGCTGGATCTACATCTATTTACATAAGATTTCTACCGTAATTGTATTTCCCAGTAGYGTGTCACCATCACACATCTGCACACAACTGACACAAATTATCATGAGCGACACCAGTTGACTCTGGCATTTATTAAAATTGCTGTAAATCCTGAATCACTCTTTCTCTGGTGGCTGAATTTCATGACATGGGGAAGAAATTACAAAATGCCCTTGGCTTGAGTAAAGGTGAGAGGTCCAAGGTGAGGTGGCCTTCCAAGTAGGTGGTGGGACCCAAGYGAAATGATGAGAGGAGTCAAAGACGGCTACATGACCTCAAGAGCTATCCTGTTTAGTTTAGCTGGGATCAGGCCAAGAGGATAACAGGCTAGGAAATGGCAGGACAGCTAATATTGGAGATCAACAAACAAAACGAAATTTGGAAGACATCAAAGAAAGCATCAGGAATGTTACAGTGCTGACGGATAGAGAAAAATACTTGAAATTGGRGATTAACAATTGGGGATCTCTGTTTGCAGATACAGTGTGTCCCCTGAGATTTGAATGTGTCGTTTCCCACTACATCAGACTTCATTTTAGAGCATCTCTGGGTCTCCTGGATGGCTTTTGCCTCAGCTAAGGATTGTCCKGTGTACCAAGATGTTGCAGCAACACCAACAGCTTTGTAATTATATTGGTCACTTTGCACCATGGGTTAAATTTGGGGAAACACATATACACCCCTTCCCTTCACACAACCCTCAGTCTTTYCTGCTGTGACATCCTCATCACTTGTAGGGGGACAATCTCATTTGGAAGATGCTTGGCATCCATTAAGGAAAAAAAAAAAGAAAAAAAATAAGAAGAGCTATTTTGAAGCCATATGAACTAATTTTTTGAGGAGTATGAATGTCATATTTCAACAGCACTCCTTATTGATGGCTCTGTTTTGGCTCTTTTAGTAGTTTTTTCCCAATTCTCTCTGGCAATTCTCTGAAGAGCAAGAAACTCAGACCAAAGCAATTAGTAGAGCCCTAAGATCCACCAAGGGCTGTTTTATACCATTCKGCTTATAATGAATTTTTATTCTTAAGTAAGGGAGTTGAGTCAGAGGCTAATTTATCTGTTAACTCTAGAAGAGATTTTCTGGGAGGTGAATTAATTTTGATTATCCTCAGGTCACATCTTAACCTCGCAGTAAATCAGAGCTTGAATGGATGGTTCCTCTCTTTGGTCCTGTCCTGATGTAAAATGACAGGAGTCCATGCACTGTTTGCACATTAAGATATTAGTGAAATGGTCAAATTTTGACCCCTTTTCCTTAAAGAAAGGYTTGCATCTCATTTGAAACTCCACCTCTCCCCTCAGGCTTATGTAATGTGTTTTGCTTTGTTTAGAAGACAGAAAATAACATGTTAAATAAAAACAATAATCTGTGGAAAGGAGATTTAGAAAATCACCACAATTCTTAAAACAATGTGTGGCTCCCACTGCAGCAGTGACAGATACAGTAACAGATACTAATTGASTAATAAATTTATAAAATTGTCTCTGCTCAGCAATTCCAACTGCAAGAGTATATCTTACCTTCAGCCTGGGAAGCAAGAGTCAGAAGTATCAAAGCAAAGAGTTGGGACTTTCCTGCTTTTTCCAAGTTACCACTGGAAAGRGGTGCAGTTTGTACTTCCATCTGTCCTTCCATCCCTCCACGGTTCGTCAGCACCTTCCTTGCTGGAGATCAGAAGAGATTGGCTCTTAAGTCATTTCCCTAAGTGCTCAGTTTGTTTTTGTTTGTTTTCTAAAGAGCAAAAACTGGAAGASGGGAACGAAAATAAAAGCATATAAAACTCTAAAGGTTTGGTTGTGTTATGCCAAAGATGGGATGGCCCCTGGAGGTCCCTTTCTTGTCTTCATGTTTCTGTAATTTTATGAGCTGTAGGAACTCGTGGAGACAAGGCCCATAATGATTGCGCAGACATTTCCTTTCAACAAAATTATAAACTTGAACGGGAGGAAAAAAAAAATAGAGAGACATAAAACTTATTTTCACCATGAAGAATCCAGCTCTGCGTCTGTATCTTAGGTGCTCTGGGGGCAGCAGCAGCAGGGATGGAGAATCAGGYGTTTTCTCAGCCTCTGCAATGAGAATCTTGTGTAGAAACACAGAGTATGATAAGGAGAATGGAAAAGGCAAATGAATCTAGAAAAGAAATCAAAAACCCACTAAAAAAGGAAAATATACACAAAGATATTTAATCCTGCAAARCGGGTTTGGATGTTATGACCACGTCTTGTTCTGGCATTTGACACCCACTTTCTTTGATGGCTGAAGTTACTCCTGTGAGATATTTTCAGCTCTAATTTAGCCCAGAGGCTCTCAGAGCACGGCACCTGCTTTATATCTCRGCTCCTCACTCTGAGGGAAAAGAGCGAGGAGGATTTTTTAAAAGCCAAATTTTAAATGCCAAAAAAATTAACATACAAATGGGAGCAGATGTTGCTTTCATAAAGGTTCACAGCACACACATACACACACACACAAAGTCAATACTACGCACTGCAGAGAGTTTAATGTCCCCTATTCCTCTCG
The DNA here is from genome assembly GCA_003342815.1 of Eudromia elegans. NCBI lineage: Eukaryota > Metazoa > Chordata > Aves > Tinamiformes > Tinamidae > Eudromia > Eudromia elegans. The sequence continues at coordinate 213,732 of PTEX01000013.1, forward strand.
CCCCATTTTGGAGATGATTTGTTGGTGCACCACACTGTTGGGTAGGTGGCCATCAGTTTTGCAGTCCTGATCCAGAAGCATGAGACAGTTTATTCCAATGTGCCATTGCTAATTCCCAAYGCAATTCCCAGCACCAGCCTTTGAGTCAGGAGCCGGTAGGTGCAGCTGGCTTTGCCTGATCTGCCTTTTCCCAATCCAGCTCCAACATGTAGCTGACATACATGGATGTTCCTCAGGACATCCCTACCATTTGTGGCACTTCCAGGGGCAAAAGGACTCTTCTGTTGAGTCTCCTTCTATAAATAGAGCCTCTAATTGAGAAGCCTCCTGTGGGGGGTAATTAGAATTGATTATGATTGCACCAGATGATCCAGATCTCTTCTCCCAAAATTTAAACCCAAGCTAAAGTGGTCTTCTGCCAGTAAATGAATTGGAAAATTTTTGTTCCCTTAATGATGAATGATTGGGTTTTCTTGCCCCTRCTGACATGGTATCTCTACAAACAAAACTTTACAATTTCCATCTCTATAGGATTTCCTGTGAAAATAAGCAGCTAAATTATTTTAATGAAAACAAATCCGGAAGCATCTTTATACATGGGATGATAGCAAGATTTTGGTTTTTAATCRTTATGGACAAAGAAGAGGCAGAGGAGAAAGGTGCTAGGGAAAGGGAAGAAGGTTAAWGAGAATATACTGTCTTCTGTTGCTAAATGACATGTTGGTGTCATTCCTCCTCAGGAATCAAAGAAAATTGTACCTTGTTTGACAAGGGAATCATTTAAACTGGTAGCATTGTGCATTACAGTACTGGCGAATTTATTTGCAGTCCTCTACCACAAATAGATTTGGAATTCATTTGCTTCTCCTSCAGAAACAGAGTCTCCTTTTCAGCTGGTGGTCGTCAAACAGAGTCCCATGGTCACAGAACCCAAACCCCTGTTGCCAAGACSAGCRGYGCAGCCAGTTGTTAATCTGTAATATTCGCCTTCTCCTCCTTGAATCCATTCTTCTCCATTCCCTAAAATAATAAAGAGGTGCAGTGATCTGTGCTCAGGCAGACACGTAAGCTTTAACCCAGACTTAAGCTTTTATCTCTCGGGGAAACACACTTCAGGGAGAAATAGTGCTGATTTTATTGATCTAGGAGAAACTGCAGGTTTATATCACATGGTTTCTGTGCTATGGCTTTCTGGGTCAAAACATGGACAATAAGCACAGCCTTCTTGCACCCTAGAAACCCTGAAATTCCCCCAAAAGAGGAAACAAACAAACAAACCTCTCTAAAAATGAATAAAAAAAGAGGCAGAGGTGGCYGGATGTTGGCGTCATAGTAATGCTGCGAATAAAAGTGGACTAAAAGGGGAAATTATTACCTTGGGAGGGACTAAAAACAATATCAATGTCCCTAAATATATAAAGGGAAAGAGATAAAGCGGGGGAAACCAAAGTAATTAGCCCACTAAGGGATTAGGGCAGAAACTTAATACCAAGCGGACAGGATATAGGGGAAAAATTAAATGAGTTTTTCACTGCATATCACTCCTGTGGGAAATTCGAGGGGAAATGGTATAAGTAAATGGAGCTGTATTTTCCAGCTGCTGCATGGTGCAAACACAAAGGCGTGGTGAATGAAGAAGACTTGTGCCAGTCAAAAAATAAAACAGATGACTAAAACTAGATAAAGCTTCAAGGAAAGGGGTCTCCCTGTCAGTAAGTCAAAGGAAGAGGAAATAAGCTGGAGACTGTCACGGTGCTTTTGAAGGGAGCTTTACAAAAGAAAYAGGAAAGGAATGATTTCATGTGCAGACCACAGAGCCAGCCAGGATGACCCACAGCAGAGAAAYGCAATGCGAAAATTGCATGCATGTGTGCATATACATTTATGTATATATATAATAGGATGGTCTTTCAAAAACGAGGCCCTTTTAAGTCACTTAKGTTTTCCAAATATACTCCTTGCAACATTGTAATTATTTTAGAATTGCATAGATTTCTTAATAGGTTTAAAAAATGCACAAAACACTCGCTAGAAAATTAAACACAAGAAATACTTCTATTTTTGGCAATTACAAATCTGACCAGTGGAAACAGACAACAATCCACTCAATCTTCAGCAGTGTGTCTAGTCCTAATTACACGCACTTAAGATACATGAGCTGCACACAAAAGCGAGCAAGCCGTATCACTGCCTAATAATCTCCGAACAATTCTCTTTTGTATTTGTCATGTGACACCAAGAAATTACCATGCACTTGAAGTACATTGTTGCTGAACAATAATATTAAAAATAATATATAATAACACTCCTACACCGTATTCTTTGTAAGAAGCATCTCATTGTAAGGTGGGAGGAAGAGGGGGAGGAAATGAGCATCTTCCTCTCAGCTGGGTCCACAGGAAACCCAAGGCCAATCAAGTGACTTGTCCATGACCACTCCATGGACTGTGCTGGTTTCAAGTCCGCAATCTCAAATCCAAAGATAGTTGGTCTTAAAAAGGTAAAAAAAAAAAAAAAGGAAAAGAAAGGAAAGGAAAGGAAAAAAAATCTTGGATCATCCTCTAAAGATAGTGATCCAGTGATAACACTTGGATTTCTTTACAGCTTTACCACCACTGCGATCAAAGACTTCCCTATTAACTACTATATTCATCAAGTTTATTATTTGTCAAGTCTGCATTATAAAGCAAGCACTTGTTTGAGTGCAGATACCCGCCTTGCTGCCTTAAAATGGGTGGGATAAATCACTGAGAAGATTGGGCGCTGACTGTGCAAATCCCAAACATACCAGGGCTTGAAGCCCAGGATCACCAGGCAAAAGCCACATGKGCCTTTAGAAAACAGGGGCTCTTACTCCAGTCAGCTCAACTGTTCCTAGCTCCTCTGGGTTTGGAGGTGGGACTAATAACGCTCACCAAAACTGGTASTAAGTTCCAGGAGAAGCAACTCCAGCCTCTGTGGGGTCAACAGCACCATTTAAAAATAATAGGCCAGAAATTACACAATTATCCTTACTTATAAATGACCTCAGCAGAGCTCGGAAGGAAATTTTCCTGTGGTGAAAGTAAAATTTCCRTTTCTGTGGAAAAAAATGTTTCTAATATTTTCATAACTGAATTACTGGAGAACAATAAAAACAAGTCCATTTTCCTGGTGTTYGATAAATATCAACCTCCAATAGACCCCAGAAGTTACAGTATAATACAGTCGCCTTCAAAATGGAGAGACAGTGTTCCTATTTGACTAACTAACCCATTTCATGGGTCTTATTTCATAGCAAGAAATGTTTCTGAAAACYCGTCTTCCTGGTGTTAGTCCTGAGCATAGGGGAAAAGGGAAAAAAAAAATCTAATTTTTGCTTCATTCTTCAATAATAGGCTGAGTGCAGGTTTTGGTATGACCACCTCCTTTATCTCCACGAGCTCCTCAACTTCATTGTCCCATCAGGTCACAGTAGACCTGCTGCTTCATGTCCCTTGGGAACATCTCCTCTTTTGGCTGCCCTCCTCCTGCCTTGCTGGTGGCACCAAGACCTGGGACACAGAGCACCAAGCACATGGTCCTCATCAGAAACGGTGATTTTGAGTGCCACTAATTTGTCTCATTGCTCATGTTTTTTGGCAATTCAAGCATGCAGCTCTAGGTTTCATCAAGCATGCAGCTCTAGGTTTCAGCCAGCATCAATTAATGAATGTTCCTCAAGAATATTTTACTGAAACCTTCAGGCAATTGCTCTTTATTATTTCCATATCTGTAGACATCATACACTGGTTTTCAGGTAGTTAACTTTAACTGCACTGTATATAAATAGGAAATCCACTGGCTGGACACTTATTCTTCAGGGTTCGTTGCATGCAGAAATGTTCTCACTCCTTAGGAGCTCAAGTTGCCATGAGATTATCTGGATGACGACATCYTACTGCTTGCTTGGCTGCACTGGAGGGGTAACCCACACCCACGAGAAGGTAGTAGCAAATAGAAAGCCTCATGCACCAAAAAGTTGTATTTTTTCCTTCTACAAAYTTATTTGCAGCCTTATGGCTGTTTCATCAGCCAACATACTGTATTGCGGGCGTTGAATCCTACGCTGTGATTTCTATCTCTTTAAGCAACATTTATCACCCGTTTCTACCACATCAAAAGGCCACCTTTCCTTTAAGAGATGAAAGCGGGAGCATTTAGAAGCATAACTGCAGATAACACCTAGTCTTGCAATTACTTTTCTAAGTCCTGTATATAACATATATATAAAAAATAGTTCTGCAACTAAATGTACGTATGCACATACACAAAACTTTATTGCTTCAAATACTGCAGCTGTACRTGTTAATTAGAGCTGACTCAATTGAAAAAAAAAAGCATGAAGGGGGCTCGAATTCCAACAGGAGTTTGTGGAGAAAACAATTCGGCTGATTCCCAAGATGTAGGCAGAGATTGCTCCACATATGAACGAACATTAACTGAAGTGGTTTACGGAAGGTCCTATGCCTTTTCTTGGGATAAAGGAAGAGTCTGTGTTCACAAAAGGCAGATGCAGTAAAGTCAGCTTTCCCCAGGGGAACTGAACCACCAAGAGCTTCCGATAAGAGCTTATCAAATTTCACATTGGAGCTTGCTGCTACCCAGCAGCAGATGTGGTCTGCTCATATCTGACCAGGACCATATCAGATGATCTTCTCCACATGGAGCAACAATGGAGCAAAACTGAGGTTTTTTTTAAGGAAGAATCTGTAGAAACCCTGACTCTTCCAGCCTGGAATCAAGGCGAACACGGTCCTACCTTAAAAGGGTTCTCCAAGGATCAGCAAGGAGCTTGTGGAGACCCATTTKCCACTGTTGGAAAACCCATGGAAAGCAATGGAAGACCTTGCAGACCCCCCAGGTACCACCACAGCTAACAAATCCCTAACGGCCAAGCAACCTTGCTCAGCAATCCCTGTGTTAAGCCAGCAACCATTAAGTCTATTTTAGGAACAGTATATCTTGCTGAGTATTTCTCCTGAAAACCTATTAGTTAGAGGCTGCTTATGCYCTGAAGCTTGAAAATTTATGATCCCTTCTAAGGCGCATGTTTGTTTATTTACTGAGCAAGGAGAAATTCATCTTTGTTTAGTCTTTCCTATGACAACTCATGGATCACTATAATTATCCAATTGATTTCTAAAYTCGGCTGAGCTCTTGGCCACGGTGAGATCGTGCGGATTTCAACGGAGCGCTAAGACATAACAAGCGGCACAAGGCTTGAAGTTTGTATATAAAATTTGCCAGTAATTCAACAGAGAGGACCAATTTTCCCTTTTTGATACRTCCTTGAGAAGAAGGTTAAGCAGATAACTTGCAGATATTAAGCATTTATACCAGTTTTCCCATAGGGAAATGAATGAGTCCTGCTGCTCAACTTATCTCTCTGGCCACCTCGTAGGAAAGGTGTTATGTGTTGCCATGTTCAAGCAGACACTCTGCACTCACAAATGACTCTACATATGCATAAATATTCAATTTTGTTTAGAAAAAGTCAAATAAAGAGGTAGAAATAGAGCACAAGTGGATATAGGTGCTGTAACTGGGATCCTGGCAAACGAATAGCAAGAAAATCCACTCTGTTATTCTGATTCAGCTTTCTTTTTAAATAGCACCTACCTTCAAAATACCTATTAGGTATTTTGTCATATTAAAACACATACCACAAAAAWGAAGTAACTCAGGGATGTGCAAACTGTGTGTGTTGTCCTTCCYCTGAGCTATTTGTTATTTGATAAATAGGGCTAGAAAGCTCCATTACACAAGGATATGTACAAGGCCAGAAGTTCTTTGGCCTATCGTGATAGAGCTCAACAGCCTGTGTTTAAGGTGAGGTGGAGATAAATAARAAAGACTGTTCCTTACTTCTCTATAATCTTTAGGCCACAGCCATCATTTTAAGAACGGCAACTTTTGGATTCCTGCAATGGGTTGGGTTCATTTAATTTGTGCATGCAAAGAGGCAGGGAAAATGCTCCTGAAGGCCAGTTTCTGCTGGACGAGGCTGCCTTGCCTGCCTCAATGGAGAATGGAGGGGATGGCTCCTGCTAACCACCTTTAKGATAGCTGAAATTAGGAGCTTGTTGAATTTAATCTCTGCACTACCCATAAATGGGGCCTAGGAAGAGCAGGTTAAAGTTATTCTTTGTGAAAATCCCATGTAGAGTCCCTTTTTTCCTTTCGTATTCCCTACTTAGGTTTGTGCAAACTTCTGCAAAGCACATGCACACCAGAAGAGACACATTTTGGAAATTTATGCTTTTTTTGAAATATTTCCATGCAATTACAAACATTAGAAAAAAAAAAAAAAAACCCAAAGCAAAACCCACAGCTCCATTTAGAAAACTGGATTCCAATGAATATTAAATAGCAATTAGTAAGACTCACCCTTATAAATATTTTTTACTCTATGTAAGATGTATAAAAGTGTATTAGCTTGGCTTCTCCTGGCCCCCAATGCTATTAAAATTCCTTCAAGGACTTCCTTTCACACGAGCGGCAGCTCCTGTCCAGRGCTGAAACATTTTGATTATTATGAATTGCTCCGTTCCGGGAAACTTTCTTTTTAGATTAGAGCAAGGCAAGTGAATCATCTCGACTCGCTGGGAGTAAAGATCAAAACCCTTCCCATTTCCAGGGCTCTCGCCCAGCTCGACGCTCCCCAGATTTAAGAGTGAGATTTAAGAGCCTCGYGCCCACGCTTGAGCCTTTCACATCTCCAAAGGAAGCACCAGGGACCTGCAGGAGCAGAAAGGGTCTCGCTGTCACCTCCTCATGAAGACGGGGCTGAGGAACATTTGGGTGACATTTTAAATTGCTCTTTAATGTAAACGTAGGGGTTTTCAAATGACGTATCGAGCCCTGTTCTCTGCTCTCCAGAYAGACTTTTCACAGAGTTTCCAAGCAAGTTCAAGGGTCTGGCCCTAAACTTTTAACACTCGGTGCTGTGGCCCATTTATCTCCCCAGGCTCCGAGATGGAGGTGACGCTGGCTGGTTTCACTCCTTTCTTCACCTCTTTTCCCAAGAGCAAGGCCGGTGAGAGCAGCACAAGCGTGCTCTCCCCAWAGGGAAAATCCCACAGGAGTTACCATCCTGAAAATCGAGAAGTCTTTAGGCATCCAAAACCTAATGGCCTTTGCTTGCACATATATTGCCTTGGTTACTTTTAGCACACAATAGCAGTGACAAAACCCCAAAGTTTTAACCCTAAAAGGGCAGTTACAGGACAASTGGAAACTGTAAAGCAATAGGAAAACAGAGCTAAGCAACCCATGCAACACATTAGTTRCAGCTCCTGTGTAAACTCAAATCCATGGGGTAACCAATATGTTGAAAGTGATCTCCCCTGCACACAAGTTACAAAGCTCATGCATTGGGTATCCAAGGATAAATAAGAATTTAAAGAATGTTTGCRTAAAAATAAAGCAGGTTTTGCTAAACTGAGTAATTAAAGATACCCTCAAAGAAACAATGTGGCACTTCTTAGCCAAACACTGCAAACTGTACTCTAAATATTTTAACATACCAGAGGTATCCCTTCCTTGCTCTCAATTTCTACTGCAGAACTGCTAAATGCGAGCATAAATCTAAATAATCCGGCACTCAGATACACTGCTTACAGCTCTTATTCAAGATCGAGCAACTTAAATAGCAGCTCTTATCCACTGCATCTTAATCGTTTACAATCAAGGTCTTAGCTGCTCTTAGAATTTGACTTATCCTTCGACTCCAGCAAAAGCTGAGCTCCGTGCATCTAAACCGGGTGTGCTGCAGAAGCAGCTTGTGGCCTCGCTCAGTTCTGGCTAATTGCACCAAACATATCTGTAAAGCTGCTCWGTGCATGTTCTTACATTGAGCTTTTTATTTTAGAGCCAATTTCCTTTAATCTCCTTTTTTTTTTCTTCTTTTTTTTTTCTTTATTTTGGTTGCATCCTTTTCCCGGGCATTTTTGCACACGTAGCAATTTTGCTAATGGGAGATGGAGGATGTTTCTTTTGAAGAATTTTCCTGCAATTCAACTGTCAAGTGCCAGAGACAGGTGGCAAGGGAAATTGCTTACATTTTATGAAAGGTGTCTTATTTGGGGAAATAAGCAGTAGTTATGAGTCACCTAAAGTGCAGATGATTATCTTCAGGAGTTGCAGGAGTTTTTCAACCTTTTCACCTCATGCGTCTGCCTAAAACGTTCCAGCAGACTTCAGGACAGCAAAATTAAGTACTCTTTTTAGTGACTTTGGCTCTAAAGTTTGAAGCTCACATGTTGACAACCCTCATCTTCAGCTGATTCTAAGATTTTCTCCCACCGTGGGGAATTTTGCTGCTGCCTTGCAGCAGAATGGAGGGATTTGGACTATTTGATGGCCGTTCTGCTCTACATCAGTTACAAAGTCCTTCTTCCAGGCTCTTTTATACTCTTCATATACCTCACAATCCCCAAAATACGCCTTTATGCTGCCTTTCCTGTTAAGGTTTTGATGTTGTTTCCATAGCAAGAGGAAAGAGTCTTTTGAAATCCAWTAGTCTTCACTTTTTTATTTTTTCCTTTTTGTGGGAAGGAAAMCGCTTACAAGCTTACAATGTAAGTGTTTAAAAACGCCTCAAACGTTGCATGTTTTTACCTCAGCAAAACAAAAGCCACCGCATTGCCTTTGATATGGCTCTAAAGCAGGAAGCAGTTTTGTGTCAAACGCTGATAAACTAAAAACAGAAACCAGAGGAGCCTGAAGGGGTGAAAACGGGAGTCCCACGCAAACATAAGCGTAAGCTCTGCACTAGGGACTTTTTATTTCAGCTGAAAGATGGATTTTGAGGAAAGACAAGCTCTCACACAGAGCTGGAATGGGACAGCAGAGCAGATGATGGGACACATCACATCCTGTAAATCAAAAAGGAAAATACTGTGCCCGGTGGGACAGACTTGGGCTATTGCATTTTGTAAGGTAGATTAAAAGAGAAGCAAAATTATTCCACAAGAAAACAAAACGGATATTTCAAGTCTTACATATCAAATGATAGGTCTACTTCTTACTCGTCTAACCATCTACTTGGATAAGTGCTTCTGAAGTGCCAGGAAGTATATATAGTGGATGGGCAAACAGCATTAAACTTGGGTTAGCCACCTTTATAGACTGCGTGGTCGTATCTAAAGTATTAATAAAAAATGAAAAGAGGAGATAAATTGCACTAACGACTTAAGATGGGTCTTCATTAAGAGAGAACAGTTGAATTATACTTTTTTATTGTGTTGCTGGGGGTTCAAAGGAGCATTAACATGAACGTAAATATAAAATCACTATCTCTGGGCCTCATTAAGTATATTGCAAATCCTCTGCTCTTAGTCGAGGCTCCCAAATGACAGCAGCTCCAGTGACTGGGCAAGAAGGTCTCCGACACGTGGCTTTGAGAAGTGTGAATTATACCTTTCCCAAGCTTAGTTAATGGTTTAAGTGAATGCATCCATACATTTGGACTAAATATGAGCAAATGAAAGAGGATTTGAAGCTTTTTTGGGGGGATAATGTTTGAACACGTTCAGTTGAGCATTGATTTTTTTGGCAGAAGGACTGTCCTCRTAGCTACTGTTGTCAGTAACACACAATTCAGCAAGTAAAAATAGTGGTGTAATATGAACCAGCCTTTAGAGAGAGGATCTGCTTTAATGAAGGACGATCCCTTTGTCTTGTATTCTGCATTGCTTTGAGTTTAATTATCAAGTGTCTCTTTTACTTAAAATTTTGGAAGGAAATATATGCAAAGTAGTGACACCTTCCTGTCAAATATTCAACGATAACAACAACACTCACTATCCTGACATATGTGTGATATTAATAGCACAATCTCACCTCGTGCAAACCGGAACGTCTCTGCTGAAATCAGTTTATGCCACCAAACATGGTGGCCTGCTGGTTTTTAAGCAAATGGTCATTCCTCCATCGTCAAGAGGATGAAGGTTTAAAGTAGGCCGAATTAGGAGAGAACAAGACAAGAAAAGTTAAGGATGGTGCATCAGGAAGGTGCCTCAGGGAATCTCCACGGTGAAGGTGGAATGCCACCAGTTTTGATCTGTGGGGCCAAGTCACAGCATTCATTTGAGCAAGTGCTAGAAGCGCCCTTAGAAACTCTAAAAAAATTTGCTTTCTGTCTTGATGAGACCCAAATCATTGTTCAAAAAGAATATTCCAGCTATTCAGCTTTCATCTGATGCTGGTAGAGCCTGGATGGACTCCTGGGTGGCAGAAAAAGGGGGAGAAGGGGATCTGATTGAAAAAAACAAATTGAGAGAGGAATTAATTTGCCATAGCTTTCCACAAGGCCAGTGGTCGAGCACTCAGTTGAGCATTCAGGTGGTTTTTTTTTATTGTGTCTTCAATCTGATGGATTTTTCTCCACTAGAAAACCTGACATCTCTCAAGCTAATGAWGCCCCCAGAAGTTGCCTACACTGCTGCATTAACAGAAAATGAGCCAAGTAATCAGTGACAGGAAGGATTAGAGACCATCCTGCTTTTGTGGGGACGTGTATATTATGTCGCCTGCTCTGTAATGAGACTGAATTAAATTTTATGGTCCTGAAAGTTTTATTTTTATTTTTTTTTCAGAGTCCTATCAAAGCGCTGTGATATTCTGGTGGCTTGATCCAGAAAATATATAGTCCCCGCTGCTGACAGCCAGCAAACCATCCACCAGATGCTTGAGATCCGCTGCTAAGGAGCCARCTATGATTTCGGAGCAAGGAATTAGCATCTCTTTTTCCCTTCAGCAGCTAAGGAATGCCTCATTAGTGCTCTAACGGAAGAACTAAGGGCACATTGCTCCCAAATACAGCACGCACTGTCTCTCGTTAGCTCAAGTCATTAATGGCCTTGGGATGGAAGGAGCTGTCAGGCTGATAGATACGTGTTTTTATGTCCGAAGACCCCAGTGACGTGGGTTGCTTGCAAATGTTCTCCCCATTTTCCCTCTGTCCTCTGCATCTCCAAATTTCACTACCGACAAAAGGCTTTCATTTTCTTTTTTTAAGTGAATATAGGCATCTAAATTACAGAAATGGATGCTCTTGGACAGAACAAATTCAGCTGTTCCTATGGATATATTTCATTTTGTTTATGAGCACCATTGCCTACTCAGTGATTTGACTACGGCAGCATTCGTGCCCAATGGGTACTTTCASAGTTTCCTCTCCAAAGATTTCATGCTAAAACTACCTCAACAAATATTCAGATCAAATTTCAGGATGATTTGTCATTTTTWAATAAAAAGCCTTAAATCACAATAAATTAAAACTTTTGAGTCTCTAGTAGATAAATTCAGGGAAAATCCATGGTGGAAAAGCTGTATGTAACAATTTAAATGCCAATGCTTTCAGRTTTTTTAATATCCTCAGTCAGGACTTTTTTTTTTTCCAAGAGCAATTAAATATTAATTGCTGCTTGCTTATTTAGTTGTGATGGAGGGTAATTTTTAATGTGTCCTAGCTGAGAACTAAGAGCATTAGTTTATTTGCAGGAATCTGCATTAACTGCTAAGCACTCCCAGAGGGTCCCYGTGATATTCATGACCTGCACATCTTATCTATAATAAGAAGAATTCTTTAAACATACTGTGAAAAGGGCAAATGCACCAAAACGTATATGGGATCTTTGTCCTGTTTTTTAGGTGATGCCGAAGATGGTCTTGCTTTCCCAAGCAACAGAGGTTTCAGAAAACAGTCTGGACGGAGCTAAAGATCTAAACCACGCCGCTTTGGTGGGTTCTCATTTCCAGACTTTTCTTTTATTGCGCATTGGAGTCAGACGYGTGAACTGGAGAGCAAACAGCACGYTGCTCTCCTTCCCAAGCAGCCATTCCCAAACACGGCATCACAAATTACGGCTCGTTCTTTCAGCGCCCACTAAGTGCCAAAGGAACAAACTACTGCCACAGAAATTTTAAACGCGATGCCTTATGTCACACCACTAACATCCTTTCCCGGGAGTGAGCGTCTCACTTCCTTTCAGTACAACATAACAACATCCTTGCGATCCTAACGTGCAGACTGCACTTTAGCTGTTAGGCGCCGTGCACATACAGAATTGGGGCCAGCTGCTTTGTGCATTTGTAGCCTATTGCTATGCAAAGGTTTAGCAAAAACGAGACCCGCTGCAGCGTCATGGTACAACCTAATTCCTGGCATTGCCCCTGCAGGGGCTGGGAGCTGTGCAGAAGGCTGGATTTGGGGCAAGGCGGCGACCAGGGGCTCTGCAGTTTCACACGCTCAGATGCAAATTTGAGGTGTTAATTCAGCTCGTGCTCGAGGTCGGTGGGAGTTTTGCCAGGCTGGCAGCGGAGGCGAGCTAATGAAGGGCTTTGGGATTCGGCCTGYGCGGAGAGATTACACGGATCACGCAGCCGAAAGGACAAATCCCCCATTAGTGCTTCCTGAGCCAGCACTAGGTGATCCGGCCCGTGTGCTCTATCACTTTTTTATTATTATTAWTACTTTAATATCAAAGCCCAGGTTGAAGCCTAGAGAAAGGCTAAGGTGGAGWCTTCACTTATTTTCCGCTGGACTTCAGTGAGGACGGGTTCATGCCCTTAAGCTTGAGACTCTGAAATAATGTTATTTTATCCACTTTCTATGGGCTGGGCTGATCTTTAGGGCTTGAGGAGCCACCYCAAGGCACTTGGTTGCAACAGCTCCCATGAAGGTCTTCTCCCAGTTTTTTGTATGACCCAATTACAACATTTTATCTGAAGAGACCCCTCTCATTTTCACATGATCTCAGATTGCTAAAGTCTAAGGAGAAGCATATGAGCAAAACATAAAGGCACCCATACTTAAGGGAAAACATGGAGAAACCACCAAACCATAGATGAACTCACGTATTCCACCTGCATGTTTACGTTTATATGTATCACATCATGCAAGCTGCTGTTGTATCAGCACTGCATCAGTGTCTCAGCCAGCATAACGCTGCTCCAGAGTATATTTATCATCCACAATGTTTTCATAAGACAGAGTCTGTTACTAGCTCGGCAGGGACRTTTGTTTTCTCTCTTTGAATATGCTGCCCATGCTGACTACACACTGGCAATCATTCGGGCTATTTTTCCGCCTATGGCCTTATACCCTTTTACTTGGAGAATATTGAACATTTTAACAGGAAAAAAAAGAAATGCTATCTTAAGGCTAGGAGAAGAGCTAACTACAGCAAAACTAAGCTGAGCTCCTCATTCCCACAAGCTTTTTTTCTTAATATATYAACAGTGTTACCATAGGAAGACAGTGGCCATAAAGGACTAGCCACGGAGGCCATAGGAACTGCGTGCATGTTTTCCTTTCCAACCACACCACACATCACCACGTTCGTATCAAAACATCTGAAAGACAAATTAAATCATTTCCGTGAGCTGCAAAAAGGGGTTGCTAATCTAAATGCGCTGCAATCAAAACTCCCTTGTATTAAACCCACTCCACAAAGTATGAATTCMCGGTGTGCCTATTTATCCTGAGAAACAGGTACCCAAAGCAGGTATGAGATTCAAGAGTGTCCAGCAGGTCCACGACAYGCCTCACATCTGCTCTGCAGGCTGCTGGGTGCACTGCCTTTAACCTTTTCAGTTCTCTTTTTTATAGTCATTTCCGGTGATAATTCCATGGAATTATCCAATATAAGTCAAGGCGTCATTCCTGARTACTAATAATAGCTTTCACCTTTTCATTGTACATGTTATATATGTACATAAACATACTACATTTTATTCTTTCTATAAGAGGAAGCATAATCTTTCACAGTGGCTTTATGAACAAATGAACTTACATGAAAGTGCAAAATATTAGATTTCATAACAAATTGTATCAGTAGGTGCTAAAATAGCAATTACTCCTGAGGAACCACCTCAAATCAGTTTTAATGGCTCAATTCACCTTTTTTTTGGTGCATCCTGAAAGCCGCGCTTCTTTCGGATAAATATGTTTTACCCACTGACGGGTAACAGATTTGATAGCAAAGGGAATCCCAGCCCACAGGTCACAGTATACATGGAATTAAATAAATATGCTTACATAGCAAAAGAAAAAGAAAACAAATGCACATGCGTATTACCATAGCTTTGGTTTTAAGGCTGCARTGATTATTTTCTCGATTTTCATTTTAAAAGTATATATACATATATACATACATACATTTTTTTTCCCATTAGACAGTGGTCCCTTGTGTCTGTCAATACCTGGAGATGCAATTTAGTAATGGAAAATTAAAATGTGTCATTTGAGCTGCAGGAGCTCATCTTCAATAACGGAGCTGTCCAAGCAAAACTTGCTTTTAGGGAGAGTTTYGCGGGCAGCTGGTCCCCATCGAGGGGGAAACTTGCAGATATCAGCAACTTCTTTGCTGCTAAATGCCCTGTTATTAGAACAAGTCTGGAGAAACAAGCAAAATAATGAAGAGGGAGACTCTAATGAGAATGGCATTATTTCCCCTTAAATCCTTTACCAAAAAAGGGATGTGTTGTAATAAATGATGTTCACGTGCAGCACATTTCTGCGGGCTGATAAACTCTTGCAAGCATGTGGGGTGCCTTTAGGTCCCCGTTGTTCATTGTGGGCACAGGAATTAAGCCCAGCTCCTGCTTTCTCCTGTCCATAATAAATGAAAACACTGAAGTGTGGAGCCAGATTCGTGCCCACACTTAGACGTTCATCTTGGGTTGTGCTTATTTCCAAAGAGGTAGCTCCAGGTCAAATAAAAATATTTCCAATATGTACATGTACCCTTTACTCATATTTGTCTCAGAGGGAAAAAAAAAGGTATTTAAAGAAACCTAAGTTACTGCAGATGCAAATTTCGCAACAGCACTTGAGGCTACAGAGTGATCTGAAGCTAGTAATAAAACTTTAAGTAAAATTATATAATTAAAGCTACACGGAGGATATGAAAGAGCTATATGCATATATCTCCATGCATGTGATTAGATACTATGTCCATAGTTACCTAGCAGACATATGAGCTACAAAAACAAAATGTAAACGCTGTCTTGCTGTATAAGGGAGAGAATTAAATCTTTGTAGCTGGATTTACTAGAGAGGCATTGAAATCAATCTCTTTAAAAGACATTTTAAGGACATAAACAAGTATTGTATATACCCAGGGCAAAATTAAACATAAAAATGTATTGCCTCTGAGGCAGAACAAAATAGTTTCTTGCAGTGAACAATATTGCAGAGTCGCAGCATGAGTTTTGAATTCTATTTCAGTGAGGAGGCTCTGGAAAAGAAAAACACATTAATAATAAGCTTCTGCCTGTGATAATGAAAGTTTTGAAATTCTTGATTTTAGTGGGCCTTGTAAG
Organism: Eudromia elegans; assembly: GCA_003342815.1. Taxonomy (NCBI): domain Eukaryota; kingdom Metazoa; phylum Chordata; class Aves; order Tinamiformes; family Tinamidae; genus Eudromia; species Eudromia elegans. The sequence continues at coordinate 229,083 of PTEX01000013.1, forward strand.
TGAGGAAAAGCTTTTTAGTTTCTTTTTACATACATATTTTTTTTAATGCTGAGCAATATCCCCTTCTCTATGCCGTTTAGTGGCCATGATGTGATTTTATTTGCAATAACAGACAGCTGGCAACAACATGAGCTTGCCTGTCAGGAAATGCTCCTTTTTTCCCCCTCTCTTCTCCTTATCCCCACCTTTTCCCAGCGTAACTGTTGTGTTCCATAAATCCTTTCCCGTTTATCCTATCTGTGGCTACCTACGCCTGTGGCTACYGTCCCCGACACCAGAAGTGGGGAGCCAGCCCCGTTCCCCACTGATCAGGCAGAATCACTGGCATTTGGATGAAGTCACCTGTAAAAGATATGGGAATAAACACGGTTGTCTTGCAACGGGATACGGGAAATGGTCAAAAAGGGGGTTCTTCTGCAGCATCTGGATCGTGTTTATTAAACACCTTACGTGTTTATTTTACTTCTCTCGTAATAGCTGCTTTTCTGGCTTTCCAGTTAATGCAGAAAAAGAGCTGGAATATACCAAAACTCACTATAATCATCACGTAACTTTGCACTGTGATGCATTAGCTTGGTGCTGCACAGCAGATGCACTATGTTTAATTTTAATATCTTTGAAACAGCATGGATGCRAAGATGCGCATTTGGCAGCCCCATAAGAAATCATTTCCCTATTTTTTTTTTTTTTCTTTTCCTTTCTTACCATTGTCTTGGAACAATCTCTTGCTTTTTTTGCCCATTTCCCCCGTGCACTGCAAGAGCTTTTGCTTCTCTGAGAGTCACTGGGGCTCCTCTGAGGGCAGTGTCATCTTCAGTGCGCTTCCACTGATGAAAGCTTGAGTTTTAATTCTGCCGGCCACAGCAAAATGGACCAAGGAGGAGAAAAACAATCATTGTGTGTTCAAGTCAGCAAGCCTTCCAAAGAGAAAGAACTTAAAGTCTTAACCTACACTGGGGTCTTTTCATTTTTGGTTCTGTTTTTTTTATTTTTCCGGTGTTTCTTTTCCACACTTTGAGTGCTGTTTTATGCATTTGGATAGGAAAATAATCTCCTTCCACCCTCCTCCCACTCACTGTACACTTTTCTCTCAGGAACACTAATATTTGCCAGTGGGAAGTAAGTGCTGAACAGAAGCTTCTTTTTTTGCTGAACTAATTTAGRAGAAGATTCACCTTGTCCCCCACTTTGCTAAAACAACTAAGGTTTGCAGGTTTTGACCTGCCATTTCTACATATAAAACCATCAATACAGCGGTATGGAACAGATGAAACAGTTGCCCTTCCCAGGAAGCATGAGAAGAAAGGAGACCTCCTTCTTCTCCTGTCTTTCTATGAGCATGTAGGGACTCACTGCACTGTCTGCCCAATGTTCAGCAGCCAAGTGGAAGAGGGACATCAGAGCACCCCAGTCAACTTAACCAGCAGATGGTCTCAGAGCACTCTGCAGGGACTCATCTGTTTGTGCTCGACTCCTTTAAAAGTCCTTTTCCACTAGAGGTACATGGCCAAAATTGTTAAATTGTGAAGAGAAACCAGTGTTTTCAGTAGATGTAAAAGACTATRAATGGATGATGCCATTAAGCAACAGGAATTTTATCCTGTGGATGTAGGATGAGAGACCACTGAGCCAKGAGATCTCCCAGACACTTGTTTCTGATGCAGAAGCAGCTTTCAAGACGTCTCCTTTGGGTCACCTTGCTCAGYATTATGTCAAAGCTTCTTATGAGGGAATAAAACAAGTTTTTCACTTCTTGCAGCTCCTTCCTAAACTGAGAACTTCAGGCATCTTCCCACAGGAAGATCTTGCTCCATTCCAACATTTCCTATCCAGCCATTCTTGTCAGCAACRCATCCCATCATTAACATGCCCCTGRYTTGCACCRTTTGCAATAGTATCTGCAACRYCCAAAGAGAAATACCATCCTTTATCCTCTTGCTTAGCCCTGTATCCTTTCTTGTCATTCCCTCAGACAACTCATACCCGGACTCAGCCTTTGCTTTTAGTTTGGGAAGGGGATTGCAAAGAGGAATGGGCTGACTCTAGGACCACAAACACAGYGGAAATACCCCCAAGTGGGGAAAGTCTTATGCAGGATTGTCTCCATTTCAACTCATATTTTTGCAGAGATTCAGGCCATCCTAGAGAGGGATCAAGCTGCTTAAGATAGTAAGAAAGCTAAGAATTGCTCCCTTAAATTTTCCAAGTAGTCTCCTTGTACTGAGGCAAGAAGGAAAGACGAGTTCTGAGTTCTTGGAAACTTGCAACCTCTTCTGATGGGTATTGCTACAGTGCAAGATTTTGAAGGGACCTTAAAGGATTTGTCACCCGAATTCAATGGGATGGTGCCCCTAATTCTTCCTAGTTCTTGCGAAAGCTCTTAAACATGGACCAAATGTCAATCACAGCCAATTAAAATTTGAAGTTTATTGTATTTTTTTTTTCTTTTGCACATCAGGTTAAAGTATATTGCTGCAATTCTGCCTGTCAGGCTGTTAGAGGTTAAACATCCTGATTTTGCCAATTCACTCAGCAACAGCTGGGACAGAACTGTATAAACCACGATGGTTCTTTTGCTGCCCGGCCAAATGTTTAAGCCAGGGTGATTCATATTATGTGTATTTATTAAGCTGTTTACATAATAACCAGCCAAGGACTCTAATAATGAGGTTGAACTGGATTACATCCACATGGCACTTACTCTACTGCACTTACTTAATGTGGATGCATTCACAAGGACCTCAACAAATATATTTGCTGTTTTCATTTGTTTTTAACCAGCCTCCATGTMAAATATAAATTAAGGGTGTTTTTTTAGCCTTTGAAAGGCAGTAACTCAAGAGACCTCTTCTTTGTGKGCCCCCAAAAAGCCATAGAGGCATAAACAGGGGTAAGAGAGAAAACAYCTGCCCCAGGAGTGTAATTTTATAAAAACACCACTCATAGGAAGCAGAGCCACTAACTCAAGACATTGATTGCATGGGAAGGATCTAAAAAATTGTCATGTAGGATAACAACAACAACAAAATATCCATAACATCTGCCTTGTTGCTTGAAGGAAGTGGAATATTATGGAAAGATTGTTTCTATTATTTTGGTAGTCACCAAAAGAGACACAAAGGAAAAAGGGCCGGCTCAGAGGATTCTTCCTGCAGAAATTCCGGTGGAGCCTGGCTCTCTCACTCGGAGAGATTCCCAAAGACATCTGAAGGTTGCCTGGTCATCACTGCTAACCTGCCTCCATTGGCCCATTAACACACGGAAGCTGCTTTATGGGATTATGCTGCCAACATAGGCATCAGTAAGGAAAGAGAAATCATATTAMACTTTGATACTACTGATGTTATTGCAGCTCTTGCAAGGGCTGAAGGGCAGATAGGAAAGGAGGCCCCTTCCACAAAGTGCATTAATGAATCAGATGAGCGTGTGCCAGTGATGGCAAGAGAATATATGTGCATTTTTACTGGAATACATACTTCTGAAGACTAATGAGCAAAGCTGTGGCTGTCAGACGATCAATAAAAGAGGAGAAAGATTTTAGGATTAGCATCAGAAAATTGTTAAAAGGCAGCAAAAGAGAAAGAAAAAAATACAGTCTTTACATGAATGCAAAATGGACAAATACATATAGGAGCTATTGCTCAGSTGTTGCTGCTTCTGGCTGTTTTCCATGTTTTCCCTCCGTTTTGCTTTYTCCCCCTGCTCTGAACATTCAGCACAAAATGTCTTTTCATTTACTCACCAGCTAAGACTGTCTGACACATTAGGTCTAATTTCTGGTCCTGTAATGTCCTGGTGCAGTCGTGGGATGATTCCAGACAAATGTGTGTTCCCTGCCATAAAACAACTGTCCAAAGACAAAGGGAAGAAGAATGGATCGTACCGATTTGTAGCACGTTTCATGAACTGCCTTATTTGAGCCATGGGGGAAATGAGACACCCGACTAAAGTGTTCATTAAACGTATTTTAAGATATCACTGYGAGTGTCATTGAAACCTGTGACATATGCTCACAGTGACATTCTTTAACACCTGAGGGTATTGTTTAAATTTCCACTTAGCACAGAAAACTGAGCTGAATCTGCTGCAAAGAAGAAATCAGAAGTTATTTACCAAATAAAGTCTCCCAGCTCCTCAAAGCCTTCTCTATGCATTCACTCAGAGCACAATCTAATTGYGGTTGTCCAGAGGCAGTGTTACACACATAACCATATACATTTCAACCTGTGAGGAACGGTAAAATGATTAATGTTTCTTGATATCAAGCCAGAACTCTTCAGGTTAAATAAATCGTCATTGACTGATATGAACTTAGAAGCCAATTTCACTTTCAGTGATGCAAATACCAATTAACACCACTGAAAGGTTGTTGGCAACTAGTATAATAAATGGAGAAAAAAAAAAGGTTTTGTTTAACTATTCTTTTTCTTTGAAGAATTACAAAAGCACCCAGAGGACGCATATGGAAAGGCAGGCATCATCTGAAGCTGGAAATAGTATTTTATTAAAAGAAAGTGTTGAAAATGTTATTGATCTGCTTCTGTTTTGAGAGAAGGGCAGTTAAAGTGGAAGTTAGGGTAGTACTGTGTACCTCCTTCTGGTTATTTTCTGGTGTGATAAATGTTGGAACAAAACTACGGATAACACCACAAATGGTCTTTGATATCAGGGGAAATGTTCCTTTTTAAATAGGGGAAAAAAAGATTCAATAGTCATCAGGTTAAATATTAAACGAATACTGAAGTGAAACAGCTCCTTTCTGCCTTGTCAATTAGCACACGGGTACTACAGAGCCTGAACCACTACAAAACTGCACTCATCATTGCAGGCTTCAGCTTCATTAAATATGACTATTTAAGTATAAGCAAAATATTGTAGTTTTTCARAATTAATCAGTATATAAAAACTAATATGTCCAACTAATGCCTCGTGTTTTCACATGCCAATTGTCAGTATATCCTGTCAAGGATTCTATGTTTTACTTCACAATGATTAAAAAAAAGCKTGCTTATTCAGAAGTAGCAATAATAATATGCATTTGGATAACCAGTTTCACTTATGTTAAACAAAACATGCTAAAGCTATACTAGAAAAATATCACAGTGTTCATACTGGGCATACACAACAATATCACAATCATAATAGTTAATTGCCATCGTAAGTAAGAATATAATTTTTTTTTTCCTGCTCACAGACTACAGCTGTATTTTATACTTCTTAAACTACTGCCAACCTGCCCACCAAACTGATCTAAACAGTCTTCTGCTGCAGCTTCAGGTCAAAGAGTTTCTTTCTTATTTCCTGGTTTAACAACACCTCCARTAAAGCTGATTATCCTGAAATGCATAAATATATGAAGAGATAAACTTGGCAGCCATGGGGGAAAATAGAAGAAAAAGGAGGAGAGTTCTACTTGAGGTATTTTAACATTTTAGCTTTGGCAATCACAGCATACGCATCATCCAAGTTTGTCATCAGSATCCATAAATTATCCATATTACCTAGACATTGTTTCAAAGATGTTTGGACTTTAGGCAAAACAGGGCTGGAGACCACAAAATATTAGATTCGCTTGAGAAAATAAAAGCCTTAAAACCTCATTCAGGTGAAACTAGACTTAAGCCTTTTTCTTATCATAATAGCCCAGTTGTCATTTTGCATTAGAAGTCTGTTTTTTAGTGTCCCTACTCACAGAATCATAAAAAAAAAGGCTAATAAGGACCTCAAGGGGTTATCTAGACTGAGATCCTCTTGCCTGCATGGTGCCTGTTGCCCTTTTAGATGCCTTGTGGTATTTGAAGCTGGCAGATGTGACAAGGCCACACGCGCCCCTAGGGCCAAGCAGGGTCCCCTAGGTCATCATATATACAACGCCTCTGGATAACAGCTTTTAAAGAAGGAAACGCTCCTAATAATGTTGCCTTTAAACTGTCTACACCAGGGTCTCACTGTCCTTTCCTAAACTTTATTTCCTCTTGCTGCAATGTACTCCTGTCTCCTCACCTAAGACAAAAAGGACTGATTTCCCCATTTTTTGCAGCAGCCTCTTACATATTTGAAGCCTGTTCCCACACCTCCCTTTAGTCTTCCCTTGCCTAAGCGATCTCCGTTCTTTCAAGCTGTCCTTGTAGATCATGTTTTCGAGGCGTCTAATTATTTTTACRGCAGATTTTTTCCCTTTTATATTGCATTAAAAATGCGAATGCACCTTTCCATTACAGAAGATTATTTCTATTCTACTGTCAGCTTTCTTCAGGGAGAAGAAATTGAGTGATTCTTCTCCCGCTCTGTTCACTTCCCTTCCTATTATCTGCCTCTACTTGTTTCATTATTTTAGATTTATTCTGTTATGCCCCGCTTTTGATTCTTTTCTAACCTCTGCTGTCTTTATCAGCTGTCCATGGGTGACCGGGTCTCTTTTAAAGTTCCTTTCCTATTAAAGAAATCTCAGTAGTAAGCAGTTCCACTTGCCTGATATACAATAGCTTTCACAACTGGGAAAATAAATCTGAAAGGGGCCTTTCCCTCTCGTGTGAAGGGAAGGTAGGGTCTGACGGAGAAGAGAAAGTTCTGAGGACATACATTATACACCATTTTGTTTCCTTTTGCACCCAGAATATTGCAGAACTTCTATTTGCAAAAAAAAAGAAGGGTATTAAAGTTTAAGGAACATGAAGTGGAAGGCAAACAGCAAAACCATGGGTAGATTTGGGAAGCAAGGTGGGAAAGAAAGGAAAGGACACCCTTTCTGAGTGGCATTGCAGCAACAGGGCTATGTTCTCATTCAACACATCCATTTTCATGAGGGCACGTTGATTAAAAAACATTTCAGAAGACTGCCACCAGCCATAAAGAGTAATGGCTTTAATTTTCTAGAGGCAACACAGCCAGGAAATGAGAAGGAGCGGAAGGGTATAAAGGAAAACAAAGGGCCATATAATATTTCCTACTCTTGCTTACCTTCAAGTTTTCTTCCCTTCATTCCTCTTCTACTGTACATTTCCATTGTGAGCAATTAAATATTCATACTGACTGCTTAGGTCTTTTTCTTAAAACACGATGAAATAGAAGCACAATCACAATTTTCTAGGAAAAAAACTCATCCGGCAGCTATAAAGATTTAAACGCTTGGAAAACTGGTGCTAAGTATATGGAGGCAAAGGCAASGGGAGCTTTCCACCGATGGAAACAGAGGTTTGACCAGGGGAGGCTGGGGCTTTCAAAGCACTGACTTGCTCTGAGCACGGCTATGTGTCGGGTTAAGCGCTGCTCCAAGCGGTCGGCATCGTGGCCACCCTTCCTTTGGAGCCAAACAGTGTTCACTGGAGCTGGAAAAGCTGCATCCAGTCTCCAAAGCACTCCATATGCGGTAAGATTAAACTGACTCCAGGCCATGCAGGAAGACGAGTTTCTTCAGGACAAATAAAACCTCTTACTTAAATGAGGGCAAACACCTTGCCAAACTCTGTAGGCACTTAGGGCTAATAGCTCTGAAGGATCTCACTTAGGTTAGACAACAGTTTYTCCTCTTTTGAATGATCAGCAGCTTCCCTGTGATATGCATTATGCTTTTTATAAACTGTAAATACCCTCAACAGAATACTGCACACCATGTAAAATATGAATTGCCTTTGAGTCTTTACATGTGTCAGCCAAATGAAATTAGAAATCGCTTCAAAATTGGTTTTTTTCAGACCTTTCTTTTCTATCAAGTGGAAAATATGTTGGTCTGAAAAAAAAATCAGAAAAGCATTTCATTTCACTAGGAATTATTCAGGTGAATGACTAATCAGCAACTCAGTACTTATGAATTCTGTGAGAGGCGCCATCACGCACTGATACGAGGGAGACACAAATAGCTTAAGATTGCATTGCAATTAAATGAGCCCTTTCACTGAAAATGCGAAGCCGGATTTAAAGTATCAAGCAACTAACGCTGACCCCGAGTCCTTAGAAGAGTTGTGTGAACGTTGCTGATTTCACAGACACACCATACCAATAACGGGCTCGAAGGGTAAGCTTGGCATTTACGCATTTGTTGTCCCAAATCACAGCGCCACTGCACTGCTTTAGACTGCCATTAGGGCTCTCATTAGCACTTTCTGCTTGAACCCTGTGGGTGTTTATTAAGTGATGACAGAGACAACACAATTTCATCCTGTCTCTATAGATCTCTCCCTTGCACCTAGAGCCCACGCTAGACACTTTTCTGTTTTTATGGCCCAGATTCTTTTGCAGACTCTCCTCTTTGTCTTCTTAAGTGAGCTCCACAGGCCTGGGTCTCGTACGGCCTTGGAGCCGACAGCGTAGCCGATTCTTGTGGCAGACCACAGGCTGTGCTCAGCTCACAGCAGAGACCTCTGAGCTTGCCGTGGCCTGCCCGGAGATTTGTTTTAGCTTGTTTAGCTCCAACAGCAATTGTCGAATCCCCAGGTGACTGCTCCCTGCTCCTCCTGCCCCCAGCTTTGTGCTGGGGCGCGCTTACCGAGTCATTGCGGCTCTTCGGTTTTAATAACGAGATGTTACTCGGTGCAGAACGAGCTACCTGGGGCACCAGAGTAAGGGCTAGCGTGGGGAACTGCCTGTGTGGGAGGGCAGCAGAGACCTTCAAAGCACAGACACAGGATGAATACCAGCTATGAGGGAATTCAGCACTGGGAGGCGGGCAAACCCATTCCAGGGGCAGCAGGCACGYGTCGAACACATATCAAAACACACTCTACATTAGAATAAATTCAGATATAACCCAGACTTGCAGATCAACAACAACAGAAATAGGCTAGCACAAATATAAAGGCATGTTGGAACTAATAAGAGCATGTTAGCAAAAATGACCCCAAAACAATGCTGCAGCAAACAGAAAGAAGCCATCCACACCATACTCCTCCCAGAAAAGTCCTGATTAGGCTGCTAAGTCTTTAATTAAACTCACAATTAATTCTTGGCTTTGAACACAAAGTGTTTTTCTTTTTCCATGAGTAATACTGTGAGTGTAACAAACTGGTGGGTATTGAAGCAACCTAGCCAGCACTTGGATGCAACAAATTGGCAACACTGGACCCTACGACCTCAGGCTCCAAACCTACCTGAACCTGCCAGATGAGTTTAGACAAGTCACTTCTATCGCTCTGTGCCTCATCATTTTTCATCAGCAAAATGAGGGTAGAGAGACTGACCTCTGCTGATGGAAAGCACTGAATAAGAGGAGCGAGGAGTGAAGAATCAGCCTTAAACCAGCCTGAAATTCAATACTGACTTTCACGACTTGTCTCCCTCTGGAATTTTTGACACCTGAAAGTTCAAAGGTTATCAGGTTCTGCCTCCCTGAGTGCTGAAGTTTTATTCTTGGTGCTGACTTCAATATAAAGAGAGAGAGAGAGAGAGAGAGGGAAGAATTGTTCCCGTATCAATTTCTCCAACATACACAATTTGCTGATCTTATGTCAGCGCCTCAGTAGAAAAGGGTCGCTTCAGAAATATTTTCCAGGTAGTTGATAGAATCTGTACACCAAACTTTGCTGAAATATTTGCTGTTTTTTAAAAATTTGTCTGCCGTGACTGGTTATTAATTGCTTTYCATATCTCCACTTGGAACCATTATTATAATATCATAATGCTCGCTACAGACACATACACAAATAGGTCCATGGTATACTTTTAAACAGATTTTGTATTTCTTTTATGTTACTGCTCTTCAGAGAGGTTGTTGAAGCAGAGGCTTTGCTTGCAGTTCGAAAATGTTGAAAACTAAATTCTTCTGTTATAYAGGCCCACAAGAACAAAACAAAACAAGAGGCCTGTAACGCCTGAAACAATTCAAGTGCTCCAATACAATTTAAATGCTCTAATTAGGGTATAGTCAACATTAGCTTCACTTAAACCCAGCCAAAATCAAGCGAATTAAAGCAGTGTGCATACYTAGACGCAATGCAAAGGCATTTTACATGTGTGTGAACGAGATAACCACCAAAAGGGCAAAGAAAGATGCTTGTGGCCACGTGCAGGAGACATCCAAGAGAAAAGAAGATGCTAAAGCAGTTAGGCAGAGGCAATTACAAATAGGCAGGGTATATGTGTGTATATGCAGTTGCAACAGCCTTATATAAAACGCATAGATGGGTATGGGTAATAGTAAAGTAAAAAGTAAATTTCAATATTGTCCAGATTTATTCTAGATCTACACTGAAATGGTTAAGGTTATTTCTTCCACCTACCTTTCCTGAACAAAAAAATCAATGTCCTTTTGACAAGTGTGGAAAATTGTCAGGTATACTACTAACTGGCTTTGCACAATTTTTTTGTAATGCCATCTGGCTAAGCTCTAAAAAGAATGACAGTTAGTATGTCACTTGGCTGAATTATTAAAGCAGGTTAATTTACTACACATATGTAAGAAAACGTTAACATTTAAGAAAGTTAAAAAAAAATCCAAAACCTCAACAATGGATCTTATTTTTTTCCTCAACCTGAAGTCAAATTAAGAAGACAAAGTGACCACACTATACCATGTGTCCTATTTTCCTTTAAATCCTTTTTCCTTCATGGAAAAAGGACATACACACAACGCACCACAAACCAGTTCTCTTTAAAGCAGCAGAGGGGAGTCTTGGTGTTTTTAATTTGCTTTTTTAGAGCAGTACAGAGGAGTCTTAGGGTGTATTTAATTTGCTTYAGTGTTTGAAGAAACATTATGTGAAACCACTGCAAATGAATATAAAACTTTATTAAATTCATTAACAACACACTTTGTGAATCATTGTCGCTACGTACATAAAAAAGCTGTTAGTTCTTAACATTTATATCCTCAATTAGCTGTTCAGTGCCATGGTGCTGGTGCCATAGAATGAGCACTGATGACAGTATATCCTGTTGATCTATGTGCCACAAAATACTYATCTTGTTGGCCAGAGCACGGCTATACTTGGATTCAAGGAAAGCCAATATTAATTATATCCTAAATGCTTCACTTAAACTATGTTAGGTGACCCAGACTGGCTACAGAACAGGATTATTGCCCTCTTCTAGCACAAAACAGGTTATTTCTTTTTCCCAGACTGGTATTTCACACAAAATAGCAAAGAGCCCATCAAAATCACCTACCTGTCGTGTGGTATCCTATGTAACATTTAAAGCAGTGGCAAATCATGTGGAGAAGCCAGGCTGTAGAGTTATCCGTGGTATTTATTTCTGTAAGAACACCGTGGAATAGAGTTTGTCAGCCTACAAACAGGTCTTCAGCTGGAAGTCTGTTAGCCTGCCTTAAAGATGATGAGTAACAGGATAAGCACCAGCTGCCCTCTCTCCCTGCATCCCTTCCACAAAGCTTCCGAGTGAGGAGGGAACTAAAAGGCAAATTTGTCCCCGATTTCATTATAATGGTGACAAATCTGGATGAAGCTGAGGATTTTGTGCTTTTGGTAGGTGAACCAAGTACATCCTAATATCAAAAGCAAAAGTGGGACTTCCCGGAAAACCTGACCTACCTCTCTGGTAGCTCAAATATKCGCTATAGGGAATGCTCAGTTAGTCTAGAAAGTGCTTGGGATYGGATCTGCAAAGCTTTACAAAGATACCAAAATAATATATATATATATGGGTTTTTTTTTTTCCTGGTCATTGCTATGTGATAAAGTGCAATAGAGTGCAAATCTGTAAAATTTGGGAAATCAGAAAAATTCCCAAAGACTTGTCCTGTGGTATTTCCAATTCCTATCTTAACCTATTGTCCAATATCAGAAACTGGAAATTTATGCTTACTCCAGCAGCTGCAAATCCTGGGGAAGGAGCTTCCTCTGAAAAGCTGAGCAGAATGTCTTGCTGCTTCTACACTAGACTTGTGCTTTGTTATGAGGATGAATTACGCTCATTTGACTGGAAGTGAAAAGAATGCATAAAAATATTGCAATACAGCTTAGCAGAAAATTAGAGTTTCTCCAGTGGAATATGTGCTAGCTTCTGCATAACAGGTATACAAACATGCTCTACCTCTATACAACGAGCAATGTAATTACATCAATTTGCCAGGCAGATAAATTCATCAATGCAAGGAATGTCTCCGTTTACTCTAAGAGGCTGGTGATGAAGGAAATTCAGGACCCAGCTGGAGAGTTTTATCAAAGGGATAGAGGTGAAGTGCGACGCTAGGAATATAGCAGCGCTAATGAGGAGGGATGCATCGCGGGATCTTCTAAGCTCCACAACTTAAAAGACTCCGAGTACACAAAAAAAAGTTTATCTGCAGCTCCATAAAGTGAAGTCTCAGCCAAGACCTTGACAGATGCTCGTGGGGAACAGTAGGCACACGCAGTCCTTTCAGAAAGACCTCACTTTCAAAGAGATGCGYTTGGGAGCTCTCCAAAGACTTGGGAAACTCCAAGGGAGATGAAAGTTGGCAATAATAATGATAAAAAAAGGCTCGATAGACATTAGAGTTACCTTTCTTCATCTTTCTTCAACTATGGTCTGAGTTTTGGGGTGAGAATCTYAGCAAATACTAATCAGCCTAATGCTCCCAAAGTAACAAAGCAGCAGTAATTTGAGAGTACCAGATACCCAGACTTTTTGCAGTAAAGTCAGATCTTGGTCAGAAGACCTTAGGGAACCAACGTATTGYCCAGCCACAGAGCACTCTTTACAACTCTTTGAATCCCTGTAATTTACAAATGTATTAACTGCAAGACTTGAAGCATGAGTTCTTTATATATATGATGACTGCTATGAATAAAAATGCATTTTTGGTTGCCATAAATTTATTGATATTTTTGAGATAGTTCCAGGTATTTTCTTGGTTGGGGGGAAGAATTTATTGCGTGTTATGGTAGGTAGTATATCACATATTCAAAATTTTTACTAAGGTCTTGGGGACACTTATTTCAATCCAGACGAACCATATTGTCTTGTTTTGTGTAAAGGATGAGTTCCCTACAGGGGGAGGGGTTATGGAAAGGAATTGGTAGTTGAGCAAAYAATTTTACTGCTAATGATCTACCTCCCTCTCCTTTCAGAAAGTTCGGTTTCTCAAAAGAAATTCTGGTGCTGAATTTGTGAGATTTCTCTGTCCTTTTAGGAAAGTAGCTTTTCCCAAGTAATTACTACCAAAATTGCTGCTCAGATTATTCCTTTAATGAAGAACTTTTGCTTATATTGCATTACACCAAACTCTAAGTTCAGCAAAATACATTTTAATAAAGAAAAAATGTAATATTTGTTATTTGAATTTTTAAAAGACAATTTCTTATTATTAGGAAAAAGATCCATTGCAAAGTTTTCTTTAGTTCTTTTTCTCAGTGGGACAGATATTGTCATCTGTAATACTTCCATGCTAAAAACCAGCCTCTGTGTAGGAGACTATTTTCTCCCTCTAATCACAAACCTTTATACATAACTTGCAAGTGCTTCAGTTAATTATCTCTGAGAAACCTTGATTAAGATTTCTATGTATTTTTTCTTGGCTTAGTCAAAGGCATGTTATGCTAGCTAAATAATACATAAATAAAGCGTCCTTTATCAGAAAATGAAACCCACATTTGATGTATGCACAACTCATTACATGTTTTAATCTCAGTTTCCTTTGACTGAGAGATAAACTGTAGGGACAACTGCCCARGAACAAAAATAACTAAATAAAGATCCCCACTTATCTTCACTATCCAATAATTAAACAGAAAAACCTTTCAAGTATAATGAGAAATGAGATGAAGTGAGAAAAGCTCTGTTTAAATAAACAAACCAAAAAAAAAGGAAYGGTGTATTAAGAGTCTTTTCTCATCTATCACAGCCTAATGACAACATTTAAATGACAGAACTAGGTGAACTCTATTGATATAACAGGTTTTAGAAGTTGGAGCAGAGCTGAGATTGCAAGATCAGGTTATTTCTGAAGCGGTGTCCTGACAAGGAAACATTTTGAACTCAATTTATTTCTCACCTGGAACAGACTTTTAGAGCGATACCAATTTAATATGACTCTCCAGTGTCTATGGGGATCTGCAGCCTTATTCTCAGAGAAACTGCTCGCAAACTTGAAAGGCTTGAAAGCTTAAATTGCAGGAATCAAATGATCAAAAAATTCTCAGTTTAATTGTATGCTAGACTAAGAACAAGGGTCCAGAGGTTTTTTTCATAGACTGCACTTTGCAGCAATTAATGTCACAACACCATGACAAGCATGCAGCAAGGGACTTCGTAGTCTATAGGTGTTTTTATTTTAAAATAGGACTGCTAATCCTCATGGTGCTTCTGCACCCACAYGTTCCCCTCAATCTCTCTTAATACCAGTCTTAATATTTCCATTAGAAACATTGACACAATGGCAAGTACAGAAGTCCTTTATATTGAAAAATAATGGGAAATGTGTAACATAACTTAATGGTGTTTAACAACAAATAACAGAACCAACCTTTGACAGGGTTTCTGTTGACTTTGGACATCTAGCTGGCTCCATTAGTCTCCCCAGTTCTTTTTACAAGGAAAAGATTTAAATAAATTAAAAAATTAAAAAAAAAATWAAAAAAAACCCAAGGAGATACTTGATCAGCCAGGTTGGGCTTTTTATTACATTATGTGGTTGCATATATATTTTAAACACATATCTATATAAAAACATGGAAATATATATTCAGATATGATGGAGTTTTTCTGACCGAAAACCTGTAATTTCCCACATTGCTTACACTTATTATTATTGCAATTATGTATATGAATGTGTGTRTGAATGTATTTATTATATAAATTTGAAAATATTATAGTTTAACCTCATAACCAGTGGGAATAAAAGCAGCAGTAGTACCAGCAATTCTGCCTGCGAATAAATAACCATGGTTTTATATTCTGTCTTGTTGCCAGTGAGATGCTACAGAGACAAGGGGCAAAAGCAATCTAAAGTAAAATGCCAAAGCAGCATCTCCTTGGATAGGAAATTCTGCACAGGTGACCAAGTAGCAACAAAGGCAACAGAAATATTAGAAACTTCTTCCAAGGGTGCTGATTCAAGGGAACTGGAGAATTTTGAGATTCGGGTCACGGCTGTTAGCAGGGATTTGGTTGCTCTTTGCAGACCTCCGAATTGAAAGGCTGTATCATCCACAGCAAGCCAAGTCCCAAGGAGCCGCCTCCTCAGGTCGTCCTCGAGAAGATTTGCTCAGTCTCCAAGTTTCATTAAAAAGTTTTATTCCCAGTCCCTCCTTCTCCAGTGCCACCCTACGGAGCCTCATCCCCAAAGGAGGAGGCTGTCCTAGGCTGTGAGGGCTACAAGSCCTGTCTGCTCAGAAGACCAAAATTGAGCGTTTGTTTGTTGAGCATTTTAGGGGGGGGAGGTTGTTTTGGTTTTGCATTGTAAAGATTCATACTGCATATGATGACAAAGCTCTTTTTATTGAGCTCAACCCTCGGCAGCCCTCAGCTTCTGGAGACTTTGCTTTTGCATGAGCAACTTGGCAACGAGTTGGTTTGCAAACACCTCCCTGGGCACATGCAGTACTGGACTGGAGACAGACGCGGTTTCGTGTGCGGATCCCCAAACTTTAGGAGCAACCTGCAACCAACTTTTACATGTGACCTCACTTGAAACTTTGAGATCCATGATAACATCGGTTGTACCTGAGTTTACATTATGCCTTTTTTTTCCCTCAAACCTGAAATGGTGAGATTTATACCTGGGGGTCTACCAAAAGCAAACAAGCCATAATTCAAGTTCTGTTACTTCTCCCAAGTGAGACAGYGCAAAGGAAACGCGATCAGTACTTGTGTACTCGTCAAACAGCATCAGCAAAGTTAGCCACCCATGGATAAACTGTCCAAACGTATCAATATCCCACTGAATACACACCGTGTTTCAATTCCCAGCTTTCATCCAGAGACTGGAGCAGACAGCAGCACAAAGGTGATAACAAAAAGGGATTTGTGAACAAAAGTGAGGAGCAACATGACATGCATTAACACAGGAGTCCCAGCTGCTGGTACCTGGCACAGTGCTGAAAAATATGGTAGGACCTTTAGTATTTCAGGACTCATTCAAAACCGTGTTTATCTTGATAGAGCTTCATAGCTTATGTCAACAATGAGGGGAAAAAAAAAGAAAATCTGTTCTCAGTTCCCAACCAGAAAAAGAGAGTAATTGAAAGCCAGACAATTATATTATATATATAAAAAAAATCTTCAGGCTATCAATAGTTTTCTGCAGCACAGMTATTGATTTAGTTGGAAGATAAATATGCATCCATTTGAAGAACTCAGGAGAGTTCATTCATGCTGGAAATTAGTACATTGATCACACCCAGAGATTTTCTATCCTTTTTCTCCTTTCTATGAGCGCTTGCTGTGGGCATTCCTGAAGGAAATGCCTTTCCTATAGCCATTCGATGCTTACCAGTGATACCTTTCAAAGGTTCAAAACAACTTTTAAGTCTTTCTGGAAGAAAGCCTATGGAGCTGTGTGTCTGGATGTCTACATACATGAACACCCATGTTCCTATGTGTGTATAYGAACTCATGCATGTATATACACAAGATTCAAAGAACTGCAATAATATTTCAAACCGTTGAGTGGAAAAATGTCCATGCTTGCTACATTTAACCAAGGCTGCTAGGAAAACACAACAGGATTGATTTTCCCTTCAACTCGTTGCTTGCGATGAGCCAAGGATCAAGTGCATGACCCAACACAGACACCATCAAAGCGCTGGCRGGTAATTAGCTAACCCCAGCGCTGCAAATGCCCCTCAAAGTGCTGAKTAGGCATTTGGTCCATAAAGAAACTAATTGCACCTACCATGGTTGCATAAGACATTGACTCATCAGCAAGATAACCATGACTACAGCATGAGTGAGCCAAGGCATGAGAGGAAGAGATGAAGAGTGAGACTTGACAAGAAATGGAGCAAATTCTGCTACAAAATTTCTCACCTAGATAGGCTTGGCTAATGAAAACAGGCAGAAATCTGAATAATGGAGCCCTAAGACTAATTTAAAGAAGGATTATGTATTTTTTCAGCATAAGAACACTGCAAAAACATGCTTTTATCAATTATTTTGCTCCCTTCTTTAGTGCTTCCTTGTTATTGTATTCATGAGGCAGGGATTAGAGGTGGAGACAGTTTCCCAATTAACTGGTGTATATCCAGATCCAGTTAAAAAGTGGGAATCTTAGAGCATGATCTATGATATGTGCAGTCCTTATTTTTTTCATGTTTGCAAGGCTGAAGATATACTTTGAATCTTAAAGCTCCTTTACTGACTATACATGTGTATGTAATATATATTTTTAAATATATATATTACACACACCTACCCTTCTATAATCACGGCTATAGCCGCACTACTTTTAGCTTAAAATAGTGCTTATTTTCTTAATACAATGTGCTAGTCCTGGAAGTACCATGCAGTTAAGGAAGGAGATGTGTTACACGAGCTGGATCATGTTCAACATGGACCAAAACAGCAAAAAAGATCTGCTGAGGTGATTGAACAGGCTCTAAAATTGTGCAACTTTCTTACAGCAACCATTTTTGCTAGTCATATCAATATGCTTGTTATTTTCATTTGGTTTCTATTTAGCAGCTGTGGTAGGGGGGAACAGTTAAGACTACAAGCAAATAATAAGAGATATGCATTGCCTCTAAGCTAAAGGGAGATGCAAGGACATTTTATTACATGAATTTTAACAGTTGGAAGCAAAAGCACGTGGAGAGAAAGCACAGTTTATCAAATCCYTAGGGAAAGGTCGTCATAAACAGGACTGCATCAAGACCTTTCTTACTGTGGCAAAAATGAGAGGAGGCCAATGTGTGATGGAGCTTGTTCACCCCTCCTTAGAGCTGGCTCAACAGGGCATTAGGGACCAACTGAAGAGTTTCTGCTGGGAAGTAGTTTTTTAAAGAAACGTTTTATTTGCTGACATAATTTTCTTTTTTTTATGTACCAGGRATTAGTGTAAATAAGGAATCGGGAGAAAATGCCACCAGGTGGAGCTGAGGCTTAATTTGAACTACAGACAGAGGAAAMGATACAGAAGCTATAAACAAACCGYAGCTTTGTGAGACRAAATAACTGCATGAAGATAATTGTTAACACAATTTCATTCCTTTCACTTCAAAACCCGTTATGAACCGTGAACTAATTGCACACTAGAAAGGTCCCTGAGGTCTAGTCTGTTCTTTAGGCATGTAGTAGAAGGTGTGGGGTCAAGGTCCAAGACAGCACTGTTATTCTGAGAAAGCACATCAGAAAATGTTTAAAATTATTCTTGATTCAGTTTTAAATCAGGTCCTTAAATCAAGTCACAAAATAGTTCATAACGTTTAGCCATAAATCAAGGCAAACAGSAATGTTCAGTGCTTTAAGACACCTCACAACACCTTGCCCTTTTGGACAAAATCTAGGGTAGACAAGACTTTTATCGTTATCACAACTAATTTCAATGTGAAAAACAAGAAAAAAAGCCTCTCATACATCTTTTGTTCCATATTTTAAACTCACTGTATAATTTACATTTTAAGTGCTCATTAATGTGAAAAATGTCAGCACTGTAGAAAGACCAAATAAATTACCTCCATTTCTCCCCCCCTCACCTGTTTTCTTATCATTAAGCCTGAGATTGCACATACACACACAAAAAAGGGTATATTCAGTTAATATGGGAAAGAATTTATAATTTGTCAAATCACATGCTGGTCGAACACCATTACAGTTCACTTTAATTAGGCCTTTCTCACTGCCTGCAGACAAGAATATCTGTAGTAGACTTTAAAATACTATCACGACTATTATATAGTTACTAGTGTTTAAAATCAATTATATTTTATGGAATGCTATGCTCACAATTTTAACGTTTGCTTTAGATGAGTGCTGTGGTTTATTCTCTGGTCAATACTCATAAACTGGTAATGCACCAAATGAATTCAGTTATGTCCAAGTGTAAATGTGCATTTTATTGTAGGTTGCACAAATTCTGCTCCCAGATTTGGAGCAACAGGCAATGAGGAAGCCCCCAAAATCATTTAATTTGGGTCAGCAGCAGTGGGGCCTCTCAGCACCCACTATTCCTAGGCAGTTCCAGGGATTTTTTTCAGYGCTTCCAAGTTACCAAATCAGACATTTTTTTTCCTGCATACCAAATCTCATATCCTTCCCATGGTTCAAGTTTCAGGCTGAAATCCAACTGATCAGAATATCTGAACCGTGAAGTCTCTGCACACCTCAGAACTGTTTTAAGACATTTAGTGCTTTAATTTAATAAAGAGACATTATTTTATAATGAATTAGATATTAAYATTTTGCTCATGAGAAGAAATTCCCCCTAATAAATCATGTCCTGCAGCTGCTCTTTGCAAGGAGCCTTTTTGTTTGTGCCAAAGGCAAGTTTTATAATTATAGGTGATCCCTTTTAGCACTGGATCCCACAACATGATTCTGTATATAACTCACTGCACATATTTTCTGCTGTCCAGGATTTATATGGAACAAGATTAATTTGTTTGTAAGTTCATGAAACCTCCAGATTTCAAACACTTCAAATTTCAGACATTTCACGGGAAAGAGCAATTCAATATTCTTCATTCAATTTAATTTAATCTCACAAGGTCCCAGACATACACATCTTTGAATAATGCCGTTTAGGAAGGTCGCACTTGTATACGATATACTAAATTTATTCAGTAAATTCAGAACYGATTTAAACAAGCCAAGGAGTTTTTACCTTTTTCCTGTGCTTTGCAGCTCTGGTGTTCAGTTAACCAGGATGAATGCAGAGTCTCCTCAAGCTGACTGTACGTTCAACAAACGATCTTTTTTTCTTAGGAACAGAATGGAGTTTTAAGGAATTTATGGATAATTGTTTTAGAGAGCTTACGGACAGGAAACTGGTCAAGAATTAATTTCAATGGACCTTAACTCTTGCTGCAATTCTTTTTCCCTTCATTTTCACCCAATTGCCTCTATAATTTTTGAAAGAGCAAGATCCCTGTTGTCTGCCAGAACAGGAGAAATCTGTCACAACTGATAATCACTGGGAATGTTTTACAGCTGCTGCAACAGGTGAGAAATAAATGAGTGGTATCTTCAGGCCGTGACTGGGAAGTGGTGATGGCTTTGAGATCACTTCAGCCCTGAATATCTATCCCTTTCACAATATATAARCACAGAATAACATAACAATAAAAAACGTTGTGTGTAAACAACACAGGCAAATAAACATGTCATAAAAAAGGATTATCTAGCTCTTCCTCTTTCTTCATCCATTTGTAAAAAATATGTATGTTACTACTTATTAGACACAGTACAAAAATGTTCATGCAAAACTCTTATTTTCTGGTATCTGCTTCTGAAGAGGTTGCTGTGATCTGTTTCTGTAGTATACCCCAAAACTCCAAGGGAAATAAGTATTTTCATGAATGCTTCTCTTTTAACCACTTTTATTTTCGTTAAAAATAAAGAATTAAAAAGTGTTTATCCAACTCTATAGCTTACTTTAAATGACAAGAATAACTAGAGAGTCAAYGTATTACAGCAAACTGCTGTGAAAGCTCCTGGATGAATGATGCTATGAAAGCTAGAGATTATCATGATGTTTGTTTTTATCCTTTTCAGCAGCAATGAAATCTCTAGCCAAATTCTGCTGTGGATAAGTGAATACACACAATAGCTGCTCATGTCACCTTGTTTGATATAGCACTCTGAATAAAGAAAACAGCACAGAGCGTGACTTCAGATTTAAATGCTTTGGGGAAGTGTTTTTTGGGGGAAGGGAATGTAGTAATATGATCATTTACCCATCACCATTTTCACCATTGTCATTACATAGATATTTTAGGCAAAACAGAGCAAGAGTGCAATTATCACTCCWATCAGTTGAAAGGCTACTTGCATTTATGTGTTATTTAAGCTATATGGTGTCCCAGGAGATAGCAATAGGGTCTAATATCATCATTTTCATCATGGCTGAAGGCAGTCAGCTGTCAGGGTTTTTTTTTTTTTTTGCTTTTTATTGTAACAACCCTTGTATGTGGCAATAGAACTGGCAGATTTAAAACCACCATACCAGGCACTGCCTTATTGCCTTTCTATCAAAGCTATTATTTGAAGAGTTGTGAGGCTCTGTGACACAGAGCCTCCAAGAAGGAGGCTCCTTGCCATGCAGCAGTGAGATCAGGTCAGACATGGCCTGGTGAAGAAGCAGAACCCCCTCCCSAGCCTCATCAGGGCTCTGTTACGTTGCTCTTTGAAGCCTCCCCTGGGCTGAATCTCTAACCCACACTACAAATGTGCGTTGCTGGTCTTAATAAYCTCTGGAGGTATCAACAGTAAACAAGAGAAAGTCAAGCTTAGGCTACTTACATTTTTTATATAAACCTATTTTCTATATATTATTAATATATTTAAAAACTATATTTTTGTTATTTCATATGTGTTATAAGCATATATTAAAAAAAAATCAAGAGTGAAGTTATCCCATTCTTATATAAAGGATATTTCCAACTGGAGAAACAATTCAAAACCCAGAAAGTAAAAAGTATAGATTATAGAAGAAAATATTACATAGTTCATAAAGAAAAGAGCAGCATATGCTTCATTTCCATGAAGAATATGGAAAAAGTTGTTGTAGTAGGAAGAGACTGAGGAACAGGTCAACCTGAAARTACTGGAAATCATAGCAAAAAAAAAATTTTTTCCAGATTTTTACTGAGCAAGACTATTAGAAATTGTTTACAATCAGAAGCCTCTCTGAAGTACCTTTAAAATATGCACCAAGGTAAAAAAATCTTTAAGGATGTTGACATTATTTAGAATATKTACATATATCAACTAATTTGATGCCAGTCTTCCCGTGTCCTGTAAACTGTGAAGATATAAAATTAGCTCTTGATAGAGCAGAGCAAGAGGTTGCWAGTGAGCCACAATAGGGACATGAAGATAATTTTAGCATCTCTTCCCTGATTTTATTCCAGCAAGCACCTTTGAGAATAGTAACCACCACCCTGCGGCACCCTCTTTCCTTTGAGCAGAACAAAATATGTATTTCTGGTGTTTGATTTCTTCTGCTTATTTAGGTAAAAACATTAAAGATCAGACAAAAAAAAAGAAAAAGCTGCTGCTTTCAAGACTTTTCTAGTCCATCCAGTTATTCTCCAGCTAAGAATTTGAACTTTCTCCTCCCTGTTTTATTAATTCTTCATTTTTTATTTGTACTGGTATRTGTATATTCTGTCTTCAATCCAAACATATCTTTTTTTTTCTGTGTAGAAAAGGAAGTGTTATCCTCACACTGATTATTGCAGTGGGGTTTCCACACATTATGCCTCCAAGCTGGAGTCATGAGGATCAGCCCTGAACTACAACAGCAATGGTTCTGCCTTTTAGACTGCAGACACTCTGYAGAGCACRGGCACCCGTTCAGAAAGGGAATAYGGCCCGGCAGCCAACCTCCAACTC